>MU122335.1:0-11763 GCA_014904905.1 Wilcoxina mikolae CBS 423.85 | reverse complement strand
TGTTGATGGCCCATTGGGTAGGTCGCTTCCATGACTGCTTCTCCTGTCATTTCCACAACGGTTCCTGCCCCAATGCTTTCCTTCAACATTGATCCATCTGTATAACAAACAATATTGCGGTCATCCGGTAGGGATGAAACTGCTGGCCAGTAGTACTGCGACACCAACACCCCCAGAAAGATTTTTACAATGACACCATACGATACCAACTGTCACAGCAGAATCAACTTTTTGGACTTCGGAGGACTACCCTGCCAACTCTCAGTGCCAGAACCTCTCAACGTATTCGCAAGCATCGAGGCTGTACTCAACGAACCAGATGAACCTCTTGAGTCGTTCTTTTGGGACCAACCTGATTCGCCATACCCTTGGAACCTGTACTGGACAGAAGCAGCTCGACACGAAGGAGGCCTAGCCATTGACGATCCCGTATTCGGAGACTCCTGGACCAAATACAAGGGCATGCACATTGGTAGCGACGAGTGAGACATTTGCTACTGTGAACACCACGGCAGAGAGGTTCCAACAACAATCGGTTGAGCCTGGGACGCTTTACCAACCATTTACGAAGTCGAAGAACACTATCCAGAAGAAGTTATTCCACGTTCGGAGAATTACTTAACGAGGAACCCAACTACGAGTGGTAGAATATCACTACCCTCAATGACCCGTTGTGGCCGAGCCATTATCAAAAGGATGGCTACCAAACGAAAATACTCTCCCTCAGCAGAGGAACCACCAACCAAGAAACAAAACACCTTCAACGACTTTGTCTACTATGAAACCAAACACATACACAAGGTTCCCAAAACATGAATAGGAAAACGACCTGTTTACCGGTTCTTTGTGGACTACACAGATACAACCGGAAAGATACAGCAATTCCCAGTACGAACAATACTCGATTTAGGATCGACATCTTTCACCATATCACCTCAGTGTGCAAAAGTGTTCAAGATACCAGTGGTACGCAGGAAGACCAGTATCAAAGCCAAGGACTTTAGCGGTAAGTCAGTTGGTTTACCTAATGTTTGTATTATACCCCTTGGATTGGCTTTTGGAAATCATCGTACTCTCGAAACTTTCGAGGTGGTACCGATACACGCTGACTACGATGTTCTAATACCTGCTTGATATCTGAAACCACATAAAGCACAGGGCGCTACATACGGATGTTTACATTTTACGGAGTGTGAACAGATGTGCTATAACCATGGAAAATTGCACCCAAACTGGGAAATCACGTACGACGAGCGAGTTATTTGGAACAATAACGCAATCAATATCGGAGCAGAATGTTTCGCAACGACAAGCTTACTGGCAGAAAGATTACCAGAGCAGTACCATAAGTGGATGTTACTGTTCGACCCTCACGAAGCGGAAAAGCTATATCTACACGGCCCACACGATCATGAAATTCACCTAAAAGTACCAGACGATCAAGTTAAGGTGGGACCAATATATCAACTCTCTCGGGAAGAAGAACAGTTACTTAAGGACTACATCGATAAAATGATAAGAGAGGGAAAAATACAACCGTCCAAGGGGCAGGCAGGAGCACCGATTTTGTTTGTGCCTAAGCCTAACGGATGAGGCTTACGTCTTTGCGTCGATTATAGAAGACTTAACGATTTGACGATCAAAGACAAGACAGCGTTACCACTGATTGATGAATTACAAAGCCGGATGAGAGGAGCGACTTGGGTAACAAAGTTGGATATGAAGTCGGGATACCACTTGATTCGAATGGCCAAAGGACATGAATGGAAAACGGCCTTCAGAACAAAATTCGGATCTTACGAATATACGGTCATACCATTCGGACTCACCAATGGACCAGCTACATTTCAACGCTGGATGAATGGAATCCTACAACAATTTTTGGGAGGAAGCAACGACATTACGGTGGTTTATATTGACGACATTCTTATCGCCTCTAAGGGAACTCGCGAAGAACACCACAAATAAGTAGGAAACATACTACAAGTACTACAAGACAACAACCGCATGGTAGAGATCGACATGTGTGAGTTTGATAGGCAAGAGGTCGAGTTTCTCAGATTCCTTGTCAGCGGCGAAGGACTTAAAATGGTACCAAGTCGAAGTGAAGCTATCACCAAATGGCGAATGCCCAAAAACCAAAAAGAAGAACAGGTTATTATGGGCTTATGGAATGTTTATCGACGATTCATTAAGGGATTCGCCGATATTGTCGCACCTATTACGGACACTCTCAAGGGCAACGGAAAGAACTTTAAATTCGGAGAAGCAGCTCAGGCAGTTTACTACAAGATATGTATCTTGTTTGCGGCAGAAAACACACCAATACTTCGACATTATGACGATGACAGACCAGCTACGATTGAAACAGATGCATCGGATTTCGCAATAGGAGCAGTGCTGTCTCAGAAGTTCGACGACGGCAAGATACATCCAGTCGCATTCATATCGAAGAAGTTTTCACCAGCCAAACTTAACTACCAAACATACGACAAAGAAATGCTCGCTATCGTATATGCATTCAAAACATGGAGATGTTATCTCCAAGGAGCAATACACACAACAACAGTCTTTTCTGATCACATGAACCTCCAATACTTCAAAGAAACACAACAGCTCAACCTAAGACAGGCTCGGTGGGCAGAAGTATTGCAAGAATACAACTTTAAAATTATTTATCGGAAAGGAACGGCTAAGGGAAAAGCCGATACGTTATCAAGGCGTCCAGAGTTCACCCCAAGAGAGGGGGGTACAACTTCGGCAACCTTGTTAGGACCAGAACATTGGTTTGAAGTTGGAGCGATGGATTTAGACGACGATTATTGGGAAGAGATATGTTTGCCAGGATTTTCAATCAATCAGTTGATTGGATCGGTTAAGGCAAGATTTCAGAAGGAAATTGGTCAGGACGAGGAGTATCGGAAGATACTACGGAAGGTGCAGGAAAAAGAACAGAATGTCAACGGAAGGTTTGGTGTTGATGAAGAAGGAATGTTATGTTGGAAAGGAAGGTAATATGTGTCTGAGAGATTTCGAAGGGAGGTCCTACACCAAGAACACGACTCACGCATTGCCGAACACTTCGGTCGCGAATGTACCCTGAAACTTATCACGAGGAATGTTTACTGGCCCAAACTGGAAGACGACGTACAGGAATATTGCAACAAGTGCGACTCATGTCAACGAACAAAGACACCTCGACACGTCAAGCATGGTTTACTTTATCCTCTGGAACTACCATCCTCGCCATGGTCATATATATTGGTCGACTTCATTACCAACTTACCAGATTCAAATGGTGATAAAAATATCATGGTGGTAGTTGACAGGTTTACCAAGATGGCGCACTTTATACCTACAGATAAACGGGAGTCAGCCACAGTCGCAAGATTGTTTCTCAACAATGTCTGGAACTACCACAGCATGCCTTTGGACGTTGTGTCAGACCGTGACGCAGTCTTTACCGGACATTTTCTCACCGATTTATACCAGTATCTCGGAATCAAGCGTTCCATATCAACGGCATTCCACCCACAGACTGATGGACAGATGGAACACATCAATCAGACTATCGAACACTTTTTGCGTACATACTGCAACTATGAGCAGTCCAATTGGAGCGAAATGTTATTCATAGCCGAATACGCATATAACAATTCCAAACATGTGTCAACCAAGATCACACCCTTCTACGACAATTATGGTTACAAAGCACGCACGAATTGGCCAACGGAAGTTCAATTTCGCAATCCGGGTTCCAAACTATACGCACATTATATGGTCGAGATCTATAGACGACTAGAGGAACAGCTCGAATCGTCCAGGGACAAGATGGGAAAATATTACGATCAAAAGCGACGCCCACCTCCTCAGTACAAGGTCGGAGACTTAGTTATGCTTGATGGTCGCAATATTCGAACCAAAAGACAGTGTCACAAGCTTGACGACAGAATGTAGTATGGACCGTTCAAGATATCCTAGGTCGGAGGAAACATGCGATGGTGTCGACTAGAACTCCTAACAACGTGGAAGATTCACCCTGCATTTCATGTGGCTCTGTTAGAGCCTTATCGGGGTGACGTCTCAGAGAGGGAGGTACCACCAATCGAAGCTGACAATGGTGGCTGCACACCCGAGTCAATTGTTGCTAGTGGACCAACCGATGACGATCACCGACGGCATGTATTTTTGGTGAAATGGACCGGTTACTCCCACGACGAAAATACTTGGGAATCATTCGATCATCTTAACGACATAGCATCCGATCTTATCACCGAATACTATGCGAAAAACCCAGCGATGGAAAAAGATAAACGATGGAAATTGTTACCGAAACCGAAGGTACGAAAGAGACGGAAATTATGAATTTCATTTGTTAAACTCATACCGTCCTGAGTTAGGCGGAGGTCATTATTATGTTAAGAGAATTATTTTTTATACCCCTGAGTTATTATGATACAAAAAGACACGCTGTCTGAGTGGTATCTATTGTTTGCACACTTTTTACGATGGAGATTCTGTTGAGGCCACCAGAGCTAGAGAGGGAGGTACTGTTAGGGGTTTTCCCTTAGCAGGTGCACAAGGTATGGAGGATGTCCATGGCAATACGCGTTCGGCCACCTGTCACTATGGTTGGTCGATGTCACACCCACGTTTTATGCTATCCTCTGAGCGACGAAGTCTATACGACATACATGCCTATCCAATACTGAGCCCGGACAAAGCGGAATGATTAACACGCGCAAGGGCAGTGCACCTTCTCGATCGAACAGCAATAGTCTCAACACTTAGCAGCCGGATTCATCAGTTCCGAACACTTAGGGTGGCATGCTACTATATGCCTAGGCCCCCGATAGTTAGGAACGTCATGAGTTGCTGAAGCATAATCACACCATTGCGGGGACTCTCGGATCAGCCGTGCATGATTATTTCGACCAGAACTGCTTCACCTTATCAGCAATATGGGGCTGCCAGCTAGAGCGGGGTACGCCTCTACACTCTCTGGCAGGTACATGTAAGAGTTCGAGAAGCGGAACTTTACTATGGGGATAACTATATAGTCTAGGGACCCCATATGTTAACTGCCCCCCGGTAGTTAAATCTACCTGTTGAGAATTTGTGTGTCGGTCGACTTCCCGAGTAACGGCAGATCGCAGGTGGTCTGGTCCGACATAAGCTGCAGCCCTGAAATGGGAGTAAAAGACAGCGAGATGGAAGGTGCGATACGTGGTATAGCAGCAGCTCGTCACCTAAGCAAGTCTATGAGGGTAAACATATCTCTGCAACCCACTATCTGATTTAACATTGAGTCAAGAGATCCAAGAGAAAGTGATGGTTCGATGAACGCGTCAGCTTTTTTTGTTGAAACCTGTTTTCTGCATAAGCGCATACAGTCCAGAAGAAAAGCAAACGGGTATAAGTTGCTATGTGGCAAAACATGGCGGTATGAGGATAACCTATGGAATACCTCGCACTATAACAAGTGCCAAAAGTCAAACGGAACAGAAGTACAACCTACCGAGATCGAGTAACCAACCTAACGATCGGAGGCCATGGCAATCTTAGTACAAATGCCGAAGTCATAGAGAGTACACAAGTAATTCGCTCTATAAAAGAACCACCTTTGCACCCGCAAAGTAAAACAGCAAGCTCTAGCAGCAATCCACAGTCAGAACACACCAGCAGACAAGAACGTAAAATATTATTAAGTTTTCTACTCTAAGAATATTTCTATGAACTTCTTTCGTGACCTCGATTCTATTGTCCTTTACACCCACACACTTTATGCAGGCACGATTACTCCACACGACTATCGAGTAGTGAGTATCTTTATCCATACGTACGATATCGATTACAAATATTTTCACTAGTTTTACACTCGTGAACTTCCTTCCGAATACCATAATCTATCAGTCTCTGATTACGAGAACTGGTTCGATTTCGACGACTCTGAAGATTATCTTCAAGACACATACCACTTCTGAGGAGTAGGCGGCTATACTTTATCGTTAAGTATCCCCGTAACAGGGGATGAGTGTAATGGCGGTGCCAGGTGCACTTGGCTCCCAAGTGTACTTGGCCCTCGCCAGGTATACTTGGCTCTCAAGCGCACTTGGGCCACATAAGTGCACTTGGCTGCCGAGGCCGGGTAAGTGCCCTTCATATATAATCAACTCACAAAGTGCTTTTGGCATGCTAGCAATTATCTTACCTACATACCGTACAATTGATATCTTTATCACTTATTCCCGTTTGCAACTGTATCTCTAAGTATCTATCCACACAAGGACGTACATCCTGACACTATAATCGCTTTTTCAGTCACCAGATATGTTTCGCTTATGGGACTTCGTGATCTCCTTACCTTTTCGATGCATCACAACACATACACAAAAACAGACCATCAGCCAATTACACTCAATTGCACCCCAATGCCTCCAAAGAAGTCAATTAGAAGTAAATTATGCGTCACTGACAAGCATGAAAGCGAGGAAACTCTGGAGGCATCGACGGCTAGCAGCCAACGGACTCAAGTCGAGAGACCATCAGTTCATCCGGAGGATGGAATAACAGATAACGCCGCGATCAATGATAATCTCGATGCCGACGACACAATTCCAATCCCGACGACAGTGATCTCAATCCAGAGCGGGAAAATTCACGCATCAGAGATGATGACAATGACGACATCGACTTCTCGTCAATGATTACCGAAGATGGTCATCGCGACATGGCCACCCAGAATCGATTGATGCTGAAGCTCCTTTTCAAGCAACAAGCCGAAATATGAGCCGAACGATGGGCCGAATACGATGCGAGAGCAGCCAAATGAGTGGAATGGGCCAATGAGAGAGAAGCAGCTCAGGAACGAGAGGCTGCTGGGGAGTAAGCCACGCGGCAGAAGTGTGGTACGTCCGAAATTTTCAAGATGGTCGACCCTGAGCGATACTGAGGGGGTACCTCCGAATTGGATAACTTCATCAGTGTTCTCCATGGAAATTTCGACTCTCACCATCATTATTTTCCAAACGGCGTACCGGATCAAGTCAAATACGCCCTAAATCTACTCGGCAGTTGGAGCGGCCATAAGGATCCTTCGCAACAAAAAATGAAGATGGAGGACCCAGTCAGTTGGGGCCAAAAGTTACGGAACTCGAACTACCCTGCCATGAACGATTTCAACCTCTTTGTTGAGCAACTCCAACAGATGTACAGCGACCCCGACCACGTGCTGATCATAGCCATATGGGCCTACCAGGAGTTCAACCAGAGATTCCATAACCAGGATGAACCAGTACGGGTATGGGCCAACCGACTCATTACCTTGTGGCGGGAAGCTGAATGGGACGAAGAACAGGACCCTAAGAGGTTATACGAAATGGCCTGGACGGGGATGAAGCCTGAATTACAATTACGGATTAAACTCTTGACGATAAATGGGAGGTTCGGAAGCATCGACGAGATTTTCGACCGAGCTGCAGCCACGGAGTTCCAACCCGGGCTGGGAAGGGCGAACGGGAGACAACAACAACAACAACATCAACCGAAGCAGCCTACCGGCAGTTCCGGTGGCAGTGGGGAATCATTCTATGACCGGTCCAAACGAACCGACTGGAAATGTAGTTTCAGACCGTCAATTTCCGAGCCCGCCGAGACAACTGCCGGTGGATAGACCACCGGCAGCGACGGCGGTGGCAAACGTACCGACTTACCTCCGGTACCATGGGTGTCAAGAGAGGTTCTCAACAACCACCTCACCAATAAGAAGTGTATCCGCTGCAAAGGCAGCCACTTGTCATATACGTGTCCATGATACAGTCGGGCCATCTATCAACCCAAAGACAAATTGAACTTCAGCAGCAGTGGACCGAGCGGTTCTAACGGCAGCGGCCACCAAGTCAAGTGACAACGGTCGTTTAATACCCAGCAGGTAAAAAACTAGTCTACCTCGCCCGGTATCTGACTCGGTGAGAGAGGATGGACGTGATGGAGCTGGGGTTAGAGAGGCTGGGAGTGCAGGCGCTCATGGCGACGTTGGACGGAATGCAGGCACACCGAATTTCATTAAAATCAAGAGTTATTTTGGAGAGCCCAAGATCTCACATGTTGAGTCAGTACCTGTGTGGCACTAAGTGATCAGATTCGGCACATATCATATACGAAGTACTTGTCCGAGATGTTCATGGTGAAATGCATCTTGTGTGAGCTCTCATTGACTGTGGAGCAACGAGTATCTTCATGACACCCAGACTGCAAAGGCGGCTCGGCATACAGGATAAACCAGCATTTATCGCAACCTTGGGCCTCGACAGCCGCGAGATGATGTCTGCAAAAGAAAGTAGAAAGACTACTCTCTCGGTTCAGTATTTTAAAAGCTGGGCACCGGTTGACGAATTGGATGTCTTAATTGTACCCATGAGACTTGGTTTTGAGATTAACTTGGTTCAAGGCTCGAAACCCAGAGATCGACTGGACAGCTGATCAACTCATGGCCTTGCGAACCCTGATTGGGCCGCAGGCCACAATCATTGATGAGAATCGCGATGAAAGCCCGTACGTGGATACCAATGGAACTTCACAGGGGCGCGGTGGTAAGCCTCCAGACATTTGTTTCCTTGGAGCAACCGCATTCAACGACCTTCTTGAGAGCAATGAGGTCAACGAGGCATTCACCCTATGATTTGGGTAGTGCACCGGGCTGCTGAGAGGATCACTACGGAGCGAAATCTTAGGTGAGAAGTTCCGATGCTGGAGTGGTGAGCAGGGAGCAGCGGCAGTAGTTGCGGCAGAAGAGTAACACAGTGAAGGTGCTTAAATGACTGCTACCAGCTCGCCGAGTCACGAAGGGAGTACTGGACGGTGGGGGTTCCCATCGAGGATAACTCGTTATGACAAGTGCTCCTGGATTCCAACCTTCCGCTTCCATTCCCTTAGACAATCTTAGTACTAACGTGTGCAGATGGAACGGACGAGACCGGAGAGCCGCTAGTACCGACCGACGATGGTGGTCATATATCAGCCAAATATAAGGAATTCGTTGAGGTCTTTAGCAGGGCCAAGGCAGAGACGCTGCCACCATACCGGTCAATTGACAATGCGATCGACCTGGAACCCGGGTACAAGCTGCCATATGGGCGTATCTATAACCTGTCAGAGTTTGAGTTGAGAACTCTAAAGGCCTGCATGGAGACAAACCTGGCCAATCGTTTCATCCAGCTGTCATCATCACCGGTGGCAGTGCCGATACTTTTTGCAAAGAAGAAGGACCGCAGCTTGAGGCTCTGTGTGGACTACAGAGCTCTCAACCCGGGTACTATCAAGAATCGGTGCCCACTTCCTTTGATCTCAGAGATGCTTGACTGTGTTGGCGGTTCCAGGATATTTACGAAACTTGACCTTCGCGGAGCCTATCACCTTATTCGCACTAAGGAAGGTGACCAGTACAAGACGGCATTCCGAACCCGATACGGTCAGTCTGAGTACAGGGTTATGCCATTCGGCTTCACAAACGCACTGGCTACCTTCCTGGCTTACATCGACGATTGCGTGTAACCCTACATTGACGAGTTTACCGTGTGTTACCTCGATGACATCCTGATCTACTCTACCAACCAGAAGGAGCATGACGAGTATGTGCAGAAAGTACTGCAGCGGCTGCAGGAGTTTGGCCTCTATTGCAAAGCGGAAAAGTGCAAAGTTGGAGCCTCGGAGGTCGGCTTTCTCGGTTTCGTCATCAGTGCCGAAGGTGTCAGCATGGAAGCGGACCGTATCTCCATGATCGAAGATTGGCCGACTCCTAAATTAGTGTGGGACATGCAGGTTCTACTTGGGTTCACGAACTTCTATCGGAGGTTCATCCGGATATATGCCAAGGTAACGGCACCGATATCGAACTTGCTAAAGAAGGTTACAGGAAAGCCAAAATGGGAGTGGCCGAGAGACGCAGAGGTCGCCTTGCGGAAGGTGAAGAAAGTATTTACCGCAGCACTGATCTTGCAGCACTTCGACCCAGCCAAGCCGATCATCCTCCAGACAGAAGCGAGCGGCTTTGCGATTGCAGGTATCTTGAACCAGTACGATGGCTTCGGAACCCTTCGGCCAGTCAATCTTCATTCTCGAAAGTACTCCCCGGCTGAGCAGAATTACAACACGTACGATCGGGAACTCCTCGCCATCGTCGAGACCTTCAAGCAATGGCGACACTATTTGGAAGGCACACGTTATAAAGTCTTGGTGCAGTGCGACTACAAGAATCTCCAGTACTTCTTGACGTCGAAAGTGCTCTCCTGGAGATAAGACCGCTAGGCTGTGATGTTATCGGCATACGACTTCACAATCGAGCACCTGGAAGGCACGAAAAACCCTGCAGAAGGCCCATCGAGACGTCCCGAGTATGAGATCGGCTGCGAAAAGCCTGTCAGATGGCTTTTGGCGAGGCTGGCAGTCGAACCCTATAATGACCTCCTACCGGCGATAAAGAAGGCTCAGGCTACTGACGCATTGGCGGTCCACATCTTGGGTAAGCTAGTCGATAACCCAATGGCCACAGCCAAAGCCACAGCCAAAGCCAAAGCCGAAAACGTGAACCATTGGAGTGTCGCTGCTGGAGCCCTGACCTACGAAGGGAGGATATATGTCCCGGCGGACGATGCTCTCCGCGGTAAAGTGATAAGTCCCTTTCATGACAACCCCGTGTCCGGTCACTTTGGAGCTCTTGAAACTGCTGAGCTAGTTTCTAGGGATTTCTTTTGGCCTGTGATGGATGCACACATAAGGAAGTACGTCAGCGGCTGCGAAGTATGCCATCGAATCAATGCTCTGCGGCATGCCCGCCATGGAATCAACATGCCACTGCCACCACCGTCATGACCCTGGAAAGGTGTCACCAGGGACTTCGTCACAGACTTGCCAGAATCGACCGTGTCCGGATACACGGGAATCCTAGTCATCGTTGACCGACTGACAAAGATGGCGACCTACCTGCCCTGCACAAAGGATATCGACTCATCAGAGCTGGCCAGGCTCTTCTTCGAAAATATGATCTGGAAACGCAGCGTCCCTGACAACATCATCACCGATCGGAGCACCCAATTCACGATCTGATTCTGGACGAGAGTCTGCAGCCACATGAGTATGGATCACTGACTATCGACCGCTTTCCATCCGCAGATGGACGGCCAGACGGAGTGGCAGAATCAGACGATGGACCAGTATCTCCAGGCTTTCTGCAACTATGAGCAGGATTTATTTATTTATTTATTTATTCATCATACAGCATGCAGCCTGCAGGCTATGGCCGGTGAAGTACAAACAAATAACCATGAACAAGCATAACAAATGAAACTGAACAAAGGAAAAACGAACAACCCCTGGCTAGGTAGCACCGCTCCGCAGCCTCCTGTCACCCCTGCTCTAGTTATAAAGAAATATTCAAAAACAATCATAGTGGTCTGTAACACACTTAGTACAATAGTGAGAAATTTGTCAGTTTCGTTCGATCTGGTCCTGCATATCATGCAGGCTCTCCCCCTGGAGTTTGCCCTCCTCCACCCTTCCCCTTACTTCTTCGTTCATACTATCCGCCCACCCCTTCCCCTTCTGATTCTTCCTCCTGCCCCTCATCATCTTCTCCACCCTCGCTCTGATGTTCTTCCACATCATCGTTGATAGTTCCCTGACCCACAATCCGATTGTTACCCTGCCCAAGATATTCATCATCGCGGAATTGACCCAGGTGCCACCTTCGTGTTGCTATATGTGTGT
>MU122334.1:62347-78843 GCA_014904905.1 Wilcoxina mikolae CBS 423.85 | reverse complement strand
GATACCTGAATTGTATACAGAGCATTCCGATATAATATCCGACAACTATCAACCGAACCATTATCATACAACCTCGTCATGGAAAGAAGAAACGTTACCCAAAACTGTCTATGCATTGGACCTACGCTAGATATCGAACCAATGACCTGGGATGAGGTCAGAAGTCTCAACGAGGTTAGAATTATCCCAGGAACCTGGGACGAACCTGGTAAGTAAAGTGCCAAGTGTATTTATGAAAGGATTAACTGACAGGCCAGCGCAAGACGTGCACGACGAGGAGGAAGTGTCTTCCCAACCAATTTCCCATGGTCTTCGACCACATTTCGTACTTCCGCCTCCCGAACAGGCCAACAGGCGCAGGCGACGTTTGAGCGACTCCTCGGACAGTCAGTTGGCGTACTCTCGGCGCAGGCTGAATTCTCCATCAGCAGTTGGAGGCCCCACGTCTATCAGGAGGAGTAGATGTTCCATGCAAGAAGTTCTTACTCGAGTGGCAAGCGGTGTTGTGGAAGGCCAAGATCGAAACCCGTGGAATTTGAAAAACAACCGCGATTCCTGGTTGGAGGCGGTATACACCAAACTCGAAATCATACACCCAGTGAATCAGTACTGCGCATATGATCTCCTTACAAAGGGGGCACTGAAAATACTTCCACAGATTGAATTTCCGCTTTCACGAGGTCGCATCCTGGGACAGGACGAAGGGGGCCCCCTACGCGACGTCTTAACTACCGTCATATCTCAAGATCTTGAGAGGTCATCGGGTGTGTTCGAGCGCTTTGGCACAAGGTTCTTCCTAAAACCTGGCATTCATTCACCCCAGACGTTGGCCCATCTAGGCCATCTGACAACGGCATTTGCACTAGTTCACCAGGTTATCCCGTGGCCATTGATACATCCTTTGATGGTTCTCTTGCCCCTAAGGCATAACGACAGCTACTGGGTGCCAAGTCATAGTTTGATCGAAGAAGGAGCTCCAGTACTTGCGAAGGTTTTACTGGAACTGCAAGAACGGACTGACGAAGCAAGTCGGTTACATATTGCAGCACCCCCATCGTTTGCGGTACCCGTCTCAACGAAAATTAAGGATTTGATTCCCGTAAGGGAAGGGTCTGACAAATCCATATCCGCAGTGCTGGATGAAGAGTGGCCGGCAACGTTTCTACCGCAAACGCGATCGTGGCTTATGGACGGTTGCCTCACCTACAAGGGTGAGATGTTGGACATCTTACACATGCTAAAGAACAGTGGGCCTGTCGGGGTTCGCACAATTCGACGTAAGATTTTTGCAGACTGGCTCGGGAGTAGGGGTAATATGGCAATGATATTCGGGCGTGGTCTGGCGGAATGGGACGTGCTTAAAGGTCTCAAAGAAGGAAATGTGTCCGACGAAGAGGTTGCAAGGTGGCTCAATCAGGGTCAAAGGCTCTCTTCCGGTGAAGATATGGTAACGAAGGTTCTGCGGACACCAATATTCCCCATCGAAGACAACGAGCGTGAAGCAAAAATGAATTCGTGGAGTTTGTTGAAGAAGTAAACACAGTTCCATTCCTCTCTTCGTACCTCATTCTTTAACTGATAACACTCTTCAGTTGGTTTACCTCTTTGGATTCACGGCCAAAGTCTGAACGTGAGCAATGGCTCACGAGATTTTTTCAGCTTTGCTGTGGGCTGACTGAGTGGGATGGCCGTCATCAGATTGATGTCGGCTTCACCAACTCAAACGCACTACTACAGCAGTGGTGCCCTCAAAATGCAGAGCCGCCGTCGGAGGTGGCCATAGAGATGGTAAACCCCCCTACCAATTAGTTTCAGAAAGCTTGAGACTCAGCAAATTACAGGCAGGTACGGCGTTCAGATTCGGGGTATGTGAGACTCAGGTCTACATTCCCCCTTGGTCCCCGGATCGTCCAGCGGAGCTGTTCTTCCGTGCACTTGAGGAGCAGCTGAAGAATGATCCAATGGCCTTCAGTGAGGCATAACGGATCACGATTATTTCGATACCGCTCGGTCAGATGACGAATCGGAATCTGACGTGTCAGCACCCTGGCAGGAGGCACTGCCAGAGCCACCAACGCCCTCGGAGCAAGATATGGCAAAAATCCAGCGGTTCTTTCCGCAGATGGCGCAGGAGGTTGAGAGTGAGTGAAGCCGCAGCTACACATGGCAGACAGCACCATGGTATTCGGGGATGGACCGCGTCGACAAGTTGAGAAAGGATAGGATGCATGAAGTGCCGGCGTGCAAGAGGAGATTGGGGTGATTATATCAGGCGCAGGGTTTCTGCTTGTCGGGTTACATAACGGGTTTGGTTGGCGTTGGGTGAGGGGCTTTTGTTAATGGGTTAATCGTACTTGCCACGCAGATGGCTGTGTTCTTGCTATAGGTGTAACATATCTCATGCGCTGCGTGTTCTTCCAATAGTTACCATATCATTGTTACTACCGGCCGCTGTCGCTGTAAGAAAAACCAAGTTCAATGTTCTGTCTATTGCCATGCTGATGAACATGACTGGAAATGTATCACCGCCCTCTACTCGCACAGAGATGGCAATGGCCCCGGGCCCGCATGTGCAAGAAAAAGGAAAAGTACGGTAGTAGGAGGTCAAAGTACAGGAAGAATGACACGGGGGTCCGGAGGAACTATTTTTTACCTACCTACTAAGTAAGTAAGTAGGTATGCTTGCTGCGTGGGTGCATGTGTGTGGGCACGAGAGAAAATAAATTACCCCGCCTGCCCCGCCTGCCCCGCCTGCCCCACTTTCTAGATCTAGTAGGCGCTAATGCATGCAACGGGACGGGCCGCAATGCATACAACGGGACGGGCCGGTGTGCATCAACAAAACATGCGGCTGAAATCTGAAATCTGGACTATTGCCGACTTTCAGCGAACTTGGCGCATCAGGAGGAGAGGTCTGTACTCGGGTATTGGTGCAAAAGTCAGAAAACGATCTGGAACTATATTTAAAGTAACTCGAAACAAGTCCAACATCCACTATTTAAAGGAATGAGTGTGATTGGCTGAAATGGTGGACTTGTATGGGAGCTTTGACCATCCAACAAGATCGTATTTTCCATCTTTTTGTCTCCTAGCACTCCCCCCTCTGTTGCAGACATGCATGGGTTTTCCGATTTTTGCACCCATACCCGAGTAGAGGCAGGCCTGGTGGCATTAATAATAGTCTCCAGAGCCCACGAGTTAGATAGTGGGTTGGATAGTGGGTAGGTATATTCCGTGCCATTTTGCCAATGAGTTAATCCATAGGTACGCCGACTGTTCCAGTTGGCCAACCGGTTAACCAGTCTTGAAATACTTGTTACATAGAAAACTTAGGTTCTCGCAATATGCAATGACGGCGTACAGTTTCATAGTTCCCCACAAATATATCTTATGGAAAGCCATCCGAGAAAACGCTTCTTATGAACTGTGCTACGCATCTGGTCATGATCATTTTTGTCAGTGGCATGCGTAGTGTTGCTTTGTGCCCTTGTACATACATGTAAATATAACTTGTCTGTACTCTACCCTCATAGCCACAAGGAGGAAATCTGGTCAACGAGAGCACACCTTTATATAATGAATACAGAATGACCTATGCCCATATATATATTCGAGGACTCAAAACCCGAAGATAACCTAACCACTTTATATATTATTTCCAGCCCCTGAGAATTTCACTCTCCGACTACACGCTGTTTGCTCTCATGTCCAGACTTTTTTTTTCGCCGAGCGAGGCGAAATTCTGGGAACGAGAGCGCACGCTGTTATCATCTACCTTTGCTACCATACTTGATTCCAATTCCCTACTCTCCTTCTTTGATGGACCGTCCCTCTTCTTTTTCTTCTCCTTCCCAACCTGAACTGAAGTGGACTCCCGCTTCCGCTTCTTCTTCTTCTCAGTCTGCATAACACCTTCTTCCTGCGGTTCATGTTGCGCGGCTAGTGTCTGTAATTAGAGGTATCCTATCACCGAGGGTGAAGGGGGGGAGATAACATACAACTCAACCACTTACTCGTCCACCCTTCTGCCGCAACCCTTAACGTCTCCACCGCATCTACCTCCCACTCAACCCCAGAAACCTCCTGAACATACGCCTTAACAAACTCACCCAAGTTACCCGACTTCCCTTCCTCCTCCTCCCCCTCTTCTTCCTCCTCCTCCTCCTCTTCTTCCTCCTCCTCCCCCTCTTCCTTCTTCCCACCTAAATCCCACCTCCCAAACGCCTTCCACCCCTCCACAACCTCCCCAGCCTTCACTCTCTCCCTACTAATCTCCCTCATCTTCTCCCGCAGCTCCCGAAACTGTCTCCACCCATACCGCACCAAATTCTGGCGTGCCTTCGTGTTCACTCCGGGATCGGTGCTAGATTCCGTTTGCGCCCATTCTCTAGAGCGGTCTAGAGTCTCAGCATGGATAGCGAGTTGTTTGGTGATGATAGAGACGAGATGAGTAGCGTCAGTGATGGTAGTGATGGGGAGGGTTCGAAGGGAGGATAGAGATTGTTTGATGTGTGTGCGTTGCATGGTGAGGGTGTCGGGGAAGGTGACGGTGCGGAGGATGGTGGCGAGGGAGAATGCTGGTGGAGTTAGTGGTGGTATGAAGGGGTGGGGAGAGGGCGACACACGGTCTTTAATAATCCCGTCGTTGGTAATCCCGTCTTTAGTAATCTCGTCTATGGTAATCCCGCTAGGGCCGCTGGTAATTAGAGACATAGGGACAAGTGTTGATATGGGGCTGGGAGGGAGTGAGATGGGTGTGTGGTATTTGGTGGGCGGGAGGTGAGGGGAGGCTGGTGTGGGTTGGTGCAGACACGGAGAGGATATTGTCTGTGGGGATGGGAGAGTTTTTGAACGGTGGGGTGAGTGTGGTTTATATCGCCGCTGGCTGTCGCTTATACCTATTATCACTCACCCATTATTTCATGCATGATCAGCTACAGGGAAACTTAGTAGTTTTCCTTTTTTTTCCCCAACGTAGCGCGTGCTAAGAAAGCGAGCCGGAAAGAATGCTTCTCTGCCTTTCTTCTTCCTTTCCTTTGTTTGCTAGGCCCGTGCACGGCTGTTTGTGTGTCTCAGTTTCTTTTTTTCTGATATCATCATCATCTTCGATCTAAGTAGTCTCGGACGTTTCTTTTTTTCGCTACGTACTTTGGGAAGGGAGAAAGTTCTAAGATGCAGACGCCATTATTTGCTTTTCTCACAAGTATCCTTTAGCAGGATGTCCAGCAAAAGTGTACTTAGCTTTTTGCTTCTTTTTGTCTCATGCTCCTTGCACCGAGTAAAGCCATTGTTGCAACCCATACAAGCAATCACTCTTCGGCGGGATGACGCCCCATACATATATGGGGTGCAGAAAATCACCACAGACGGGATGAGTTTGGAGCACACAACCCCCTAAAACAAGAGTTACATATGTATTTTCCACCCCACCTGTAGATATCCTTATATGGGGCGGAGCCCACCAATTGGCATCCCATGCGCGAATGGGGCGCCGTGTTTGTGGTATTCCACCGATAGGGTGATTCCTTGTCTCAGTTGCATCATTTATTAACTGTCTCACTGCACCCATTGTCGCCTACTCGTATATGGAAGGCGAAATCGGAAATGTGTAATCCTTGTTCTCATAGAAATTTGTATGGATCGAGACTAAAACATTCCCGATTCCGCCTACCATGTGCGAGTACCGATATCGATGTGTTGTCTTTCTTTAGCTATGTAGGTCCGTGCTCTGTTTGTGCTGTCATACTCATCTTATGAGCTCATTATCGAGCCTGAAGGAGAAAAACTATAGGATCTGGGGGGTATTAGAATTGTAACTTAATCCAATGTACAGGAGTGGTAGCTGGTCTAGAAGTGAGGTTTGTGTGCGGTTAGAATTATAGTTACTGCAATAACTCAACATCTAAAATAGTAAGGAAACAGTCTTGGGTCTTACTTTCAGTTCAGGTTTTCCTCTATCCCACATGTCCAAGTACTGTACGTACGACTCAAGTCTCAGTTAGATTGGCCATATCTATACGTTCATTCTCCAGTGTCGCATCCCGTCCTTCCCTTCAGCATGGCGTGAGAGAAGGTATGCAACCAAGTCCTGCAAATGAGACTTAGTGTGGATGCCTCAACTTTGTTGATTAGCAGTATCTACTTTTTGCAGTTCGACGAGGGTCGGGGTTTGGATGATGGTTCTTGTAGATCACTGAGCAACGGCCCACCAAGCAGTGGGTGACCAAGCCGAAGGAATATCAAGTGGAAGAACCTCCCATCCTCCTACCCTGTATCTCGTATCGCCGGCGGTTGGGATCCGCCGGCAATGAGACACCCGAGTTTACGAGGGTTGCGGGACCAGAAAACCGCTTTGCCTTAACACTGAGTGAAGAAAAGGACATGATAATCAGAGATGGGCTTTGAGTTTCGAGAATGAGGTTGGGAGGTGATCACGTGGGCGTTTTAATCTTTCCGCAGTTCAGTTCAACTGCAACTGTCCTTGGGCATTCCGATGCGTGGAATTAGCCCATCCGTGGGTATGGTGCCCCATCCGCGGACGGGGTGATGTGCGGACATCCGCGAATGGGGTGAACATACACACATACCAATTGTAGATGTGGGGGCTCAATTTCAGACCCGTTTGAATGGTTTAAGTCTCTAAATGTCCAGATCTGGAATAAAGCGTTATGAAATGCCATCATTCATCAGTTGGTATTTTGTTGGTTAATATAAAGTTATGAGAAATCTCCATACTTGGGCCGCCAAAATCGAATGGTCAAAATTTCACAAATTCCTCTGTGAAACCTAGATTTCGGTGTCCTTCCAAGCATATACACTTCAGAAGTGTGTTGCGATACATTTATTGGTTTCTGGTGCCAGTGCGTTAGATACTGATTTGGGGCATAAGGCCTTTTATACTTGCACCTTTTCTATGGTCGACACCACATCCGCGGATGAGTTGTGGATTCTGCACCCCATATGTGGCTATTCCGCTGATAAGGTATGGAGTGCACCGGTATATGGGATATATCGATCGATACCAGAGAGGTAATTTATCGAAGAGCTTTTTGTCCGTAAAAATATCAACAAGCAAGACCGATTGTGATTAGGAGCGCAGCTTGCAACACCAGTACCGCAGCTACGTGCTACCGGATGGTTGAATGAAAGCTGGGTAAAACGAGTACTTTTTCCTTGAGGAAGATCGAGCGTACAGTCAGTATGCACTATCTCTAAAGCAGCGTTTTTTGATGACACGTAATCATCAACTACTCTTGGATTTCCACCAATGATAACGTCGCAGACATCTTTACAAAGGCCCTTGGACGAGAAAAACATCAAAAGTTCACGAAAGCCATGGGATTATGGTAGTGGCCAACGAATCCACGATTGTAGTGGATCTGCATGCGCTAGCCTACAAATGGAAGGACACCTTGCTTACGTCCCGCCAAGCCTGGACGCAAGCAGGTCTGTACTAGTCCACAATAGGCAAGCCACATAGGATGCGACCAGCCAAGCCATGGTCCCATCCATATCAGGATCACTCGGAGAAATGAAGGAAGTCGATTTAAGGCTGGATTTAAGGTTGGAAGCGACGGATTTCTTTGTTTTTTCTTTACTTTGTATGGATGGCTATCCTCAGGCTACGGTAGTACTCTTTCCCTGCTCACTTCTCAGGGTTTTAAGGAGGCTACTATGGGAATCACTTGCGGCACATGAACGCTCGCTCTCTTATGTTATTTGTTTCTTGCTACGGGTCGTAGCAAGAGGGGGAAGTGTTACATGAAGGTCAGCCTCTGTAGGGCATGCGGGCATGTGGGTATGCGTATGCCGAGGTCAGAGGTACGATACTTAGCCGTATCTATTGTACGCACCTGCTCTCAGGAGTACTGTATATATATGGCCTTGAAGGCCTCGTAGAGACATACCATCAAGTCAATCAAGCATCTATTCGTACATACAAAGTAACAAAATCACAACGCTCCAAATCGAGTGATACATGGTGACCCGAAAGTGAGAAAGGGGTGAACGTGGTTACGGGAACGATTTCACATGCGGTATCATAGTATCTGATACTGGCACAAGTCTACACTATAGGCGGTGATAGTCTCGAATTGTTGTGCTGGCCCAGTGAAGGGTTTTAGCCGGTGTATGAGTAGCGGTTAGTTGAACCCAAGCACCATATTCGAATTATCGCCCTAATATTAGCTAGGAAACTCAACGCCGGTACCGTCAGAGAGGTCTTTTTCCACTCGCAATCTCATCCATGATAAGGGAAGAAATCGACTTTTCTCTCAGAAAGCCAATCAACTAACTTTCATATACTGCAACTGGTGGGTACTAGACCGCCAGAAGTTTAGTGGGGAAGCGTGGCAAGGAAAACTAGCACCTCTGTAACGAGGATATACTCTTGGAGGATGAAGAGCTTTGGCTATACCAATGGAAACAGTGTGCTACGGGCCTCTGTACGCCTGAATAGTTACAGGAGCTTGGAGACTGAAGGAACAGGCCACGGCAGGTCATAGTAATGAGGAGAGTTATTGATACTGAGGACGGGGAAGTGAGAAGTGCTGCGCAGCCACGGCCCATAATAGGGCTAGTACGGTTCAGAGGTGCAGCGGCTAGAGATCACAAAAGTCTTGATGTTTCAAGTCTATTCTTGCATTTAGATCTGCTTGTACGAGCACTACGAGCGAGTGCTACAGCAACCGAGTGCTACTTTGTGACTACATGTGTTCGCGATGACAGATTTTGGGACTCTACATGTCCCATAGGCCGTTAAATTATTGAAATATTTATCTCAATATAAACTGTCGAGCGCCATTTCCGATCCCCATCAGGCAAAACTGTAGTAACCTGTCAAAACATACCACTGCTTTCGGGTGAGGGAAACGCCACAAACCGACCCCATGTCCATTGCGGAGGGATCAATGGATAATAGGCAAAGAAGTCTGCAGACGGGCCAGTGTACTCTACTGCTACATGGTCATGCCTGATTATTGTCCCCCATTGCTAGAACATGATGGGTCAACTCCCGTTCGCTTTCCCGTTCGCTTTCAAAATCTACGAAGGACCTACTTGCAGTCTTGATAACTGATGAAGAGGTATGAACAGTATAGTTTCCAACCGAAATATGTCCAGAAATGTACCTACAGCGAGTAGTAGGCGGACACTGGATTTACTGCAGAATAGATGGGCCCTATAGGAATGCATGTGCATGTTACGGTACCGCTGGTAGTGAAGGGTGTGAGCCGAGTCGGGCTGCAAAAGTGCGAGACAGCTCGATTCAAAAAATTAATAAGCCCGAACCTTGACTCGAGCTATGGCAGATGCTATTCGGTGGCTAATCAGTCTATGAAACGAAAGTTTGAAAGACTGTGGGCCCGTTCACGGACTACATTGTTTGCTAGTCAAAGTTTCACAGACCAAATGATACACACAAGAGACCCGAAGCCATAGATCACCCGCTTGCGTATACTCTCCATCAACCTTCACTACTCCCTGCCGGCACCTTCACATCCTTTGCCGGCACTTCCCCTCCATTCGCCGCCTTCCTTTCCCCAACCTCCACCTTGACCCTCGGCCTCACCAAAACCTCCACCATATCAAGCCACACCCCCGCGAAGCCCACCCTCTCCGCCGAATCCGTCATGTCATACAATCTTGACACACATATCTTCAATTCCGATGGATACTTCCCCGCCTCCAGCGCTTCCAGATACTCTTTTTCCACCACCGCCGTCACGAACGCCACCCTCGCATGTGGCCGGATCGAAAGCATTGCTATGTCACAGGACGTGGCCGTGCTTTTCAAATGGAAGTACTCCTGCGCGAGAGCGATCAGACAGCCGGACTCGCGGGAGTAGTCTGCGTGCGGGGGCGGACGCTTGTTGCCATCCAGGGGACAGAAAACGGTGAGGATGGGGCCGTCGAGCTCGGTGGGGTGGAGGGGGTAGTTCTTCCGGCGCCTGGCGAGAAGGATGGAGCTATCGGCGCAAAAGGAGGCGTCGGATTGCCCGAGGCGAAGGCGGTGACGGTAGCATGGTCCGGAGGAACTGTTGGTGGGGTGGGAAATATAGACGGCGATGTAGTACTTGAAGGTGGTGATGACGCTGCGAAGAAACACGTTGGAGAGAGATTGCGGAAGACCTTTCACGGCGCTGGCAAATGATGAGGGCGAAAATCGCTTTTCCGTGTTGAAGTTCGGTCGTTCCGAAAGTTGCGCGCCTGCATCCTGTAGCAGCGCGATGTGCCAGGCTGTGTCGCCAGGGTCCGCGTAGCTGCCACCATGCGAAGCGCGGATATCGTCGCGGAGAATATCGAGGAGGACGTAAAACTGGGCTGCCTTCTTCTTGGATTGGAAGACGCGGGTGTGGCTGCTGCCGGCGAAATTGGGGTGAGTTGACGGGTTAAGGTCGGAGTGTATGCTGATGTGTAGGGGCGACAGATAGCAAGGGTTCCACCGGTACACGTTTAGTTATTGGCGGAATGATGATGTGTCTGAGCTTGCTAGGTGTGCGGTGAATTGCGATAGAGGTATGGTGAGGGGTTGTGTAGTGCAGCGATCGTGACGTGTACACCGAACTGTGGCTTTGCAGCTGTAGCGTGTCTGTAGAGTAGCCATCTCTCGCGCCGCTCCAAACACCATCACCAACATGAAACGACCAGCATCTTATCCCACCACCTCCTCCCGCAACAAGAAGCGTAAGCGTATGCCCCCGATCGATCCCTTCCACTGGAACAGGAACCATCTGGCCGCAGTCGGCGCTACCATCAACTTCGGTCTTGACCTCCATCCGTCGCGCCACCATCCGACCTGCGGGACGCGGTCTCGACCGCGGCCTGTCCCACGTCCTGGCCGATCATCGGTAACCCCAATTATGTCCGCACGCTCCAGCTCGAAGCCGTCGCCGAAACCTCACAGCATCTCACCTCGCTCAAGCCCCCACCACAGGATACGGAACTCCGCCATTCGGTCTGATGGAGAAAATACTCATGTTCCTCTGTCCTCGCTACAGTTGTCCCGTCTATCCGCTGTCACAGCGATACCAGGACAAGACCGTTTGGTGGCGTGCGCGGGGATGCGTGGGCTCACGTCTCTGGCTTGTGGAGCCGAGACGGTGCGGCGCGGACTTTGCTGAAGAGGCGGCGTTCGTGTTATCCCTTGCACAGGAATTCATCGCGGTGGAGGAGGAGGAGGAGGAGGAGGAGGACGAGTTTGAGGTTTGGTTGGTGTCAGTGCGTGCCGGGAAGACGGCGGTGGTTAAGGCTACGGTTGCGAGGACGTTGCTCCATGCGTTGGAAGAGAACAGAGTGGTGGAAGCGGGGAAGTTGATCGGTCCCAACAGAGCTCTGCGGATGGAGGTGAGCAAGGAGTTTCGGATCACCGATGAAGAGGACAGGGTCGCGTTCGTTGGGGTTCTGGCCGGGCTCGCACAGGTGGAAAATGTGGTGCGTGCTGGTGAAGAGGTCGATGTCGAGGCGGCGTCATGGTCGTGGTAGGAGAGATGGCGTCCTGCTGTTGGGATATCACTTGCCTATGGATCATCTGGTCCGCAAAAGTCTTTGTACGGTCTTCATCTCGTGGTATTTGTTGGCCACTCTCATTCGCAGACTGACTTGTCTAGACGCCTTCAGCGACACGCCCACCCACACCCCGTTTCATTACCAGACCCGACCCGACCCCCCCGCCTCCGCCTCCATCTACACCTGCCTTACGCGCGCCCGGTGGTTGACATCATCAAAACCCACATTTCCGCCGCCGTACATACGCACGGTTCTTCACCTCGGTTCCGCTGGCATATATGCTCGCATCTACACCTCCGTCTATACGCTATCCTAGTGTTGGCCATGATTCCAAACGAGCAGCTTGGCAAATGGGACTACACCGCTCGGATCGCGGCAGGATAAAAGCTCATGGTCCCGGACCATTGGCGACATGACACATTACTCGAAGGTGACGAGGAGCGGAGGGTGGGAAGCAGGATGCCATGGGGTGCAAAGGAGGAGGTACGAGGAGGAGGAGGGGGAAGAGGGAGATATGGCGGTAGGAAGATGGGGCGCCGAAGGAGGAGGCAGGAGGATGAAAAGGACGGGGCACGCGGAGAAGGGGATGAGGATGGTGCGGAGACAGAGTTCGGGGCGGTGGTGGGCGGGGGTTACTGGAACATATGGCGCGGGAGCAACACATGGCCGGTTATTAATACAGAATTCTCACGCGATTGCCATTCGTTCCTAGTCCTCTACAGAAACCACCCCTGCTTCCCTCTGGGGAACTGCAGACCCACTGCCATGGACCCGCCGTCACCACCGAACGATCGGTGCGTCCCCGCCGGGACGCCTCTCCCCACGCCGACTTGATGAAACTCTGTAGATCTATCGCTACTGCGCGCGGCCCCACCGTAACCGCAGTGTGAACCCACGCCCAGAGCCGCATGTTCGATACGCCTACCACCACTGCTGGCTGTCTAGACTTCCGCTCGGACAGCAAGCGCAAGTATCACCTCCTGCGGTAGTCATTACACCAATGACACGCTGCTGTCCTCGACCTCCCTATACGCAAGTCGAGAGAAGTCAGAATGCGCCACACAGCACATGTTGAACTTTGTTTCTTCACACCCTGAGTGCGGGACTGCGGTTCGACGTCAACGAGCAACGTTGTACTCTCGAGTGGCACCCGGCTGAACTTCGTCTAACCATCGTAATCGGTTGCGCCACAATCATCTCATGCAACGATGGTACCTTGGTAGCACGCCATCAGGATCCCGACGGCTCTTGGAAACAGCTCAACCCAGCGCTACCGCTGTGTGCACTCGAGGTCCCTCCCCCACCTGTCCACTCTGGTCGATGCTGATTTGTATGGTCCAGTCCAAACGCCGCGTACGACGTGCCATTGATCCTGGCTCCAACAGTAACCGCGCAGAAAAGCGGTCAAAATGCCATGATGATACAAACACTTGGAGAGTAGTCGTCTGTCAGACTGCTCCTGTCGCTAGGCTATGCGCTGAATTTCTCGGTCTATGACAGACCAGACGTCCGTTCTCAAACGTTGCACAATAGCAGTGACGGAGCTCTGATTGGTGATAAGGTTGTGGAACAGAGCTGCAGAGCTGCAGAATAAGGTCTCGCATGCGCGCATATTTATTGGTGCTAGTTCGATGATGCCCCGCTACAAGCTACTATACCCTTGCTGTGGGATGTTCCGAGCTGAAACTCTAGCCAACTATATGGTCGGAAGCTTCGTCACTCGCGCCATTGGGGCTATGGAGCATGGCGCAGGTGACCGAGGGCGCATCTGCCATCGTAAAGGTAGGTTATTGCATAAAGAACCTACCGACGGTGCATTGATAGAAGTCGTTGTGTTCCAGGATAAGCTACGGTGACCAACAAGGTTTCTCACTAGTTAGAAGTTCTTAGCTGCAGCAAGAGCAGCCCCTGCAACGAGGACTAGGGTGGCAATCACCCGAGACCATGGCCTCTATAATTTTTCACAATCTCGATCCATGATTTACCCCTCACCATTAATCAGTGCAATCTATATATAGATAGGTATTTCCTCTCTTTCCTTGGCGGAGACTCAGCCGTGCCCACACATGTCGACATTTTGTTGGCTGTGTTCCATAATGCCAGATCGTCTATGGAGTCAAAGGATACGTGCGCGAACCATATGTTTACAACACTCAGGATTTGCAGTCGCCAAAATGGTTCCCCTCCATCATGCATATCGACTGGCTATGGTCATGACAGCTTAGTGTATATGCTTGATCGATTGCAAGGATATCTGAACTGCATTTGCGACCGAATTGCCAGCAAGCAAGCCTTGCAATGACTGACAGGTTTATATCCACATATCACCACTTCAAACAGCTATCTCTGTTGACATGATGGTACGGCAATAGGGCTCGCAAGATGTTATCTGATTTACTCACATTGGAGAAGCATACGCACTCATGTAGGTTAAAAAGCGGTGGTCAGAATTGCAGGCAAGCCAATTAATCAATCCATTTATTCATTGGAAACTGTTGGTGAAAAATGTGTGTATGTTTGCCACGCATTCTACTTAATGCGATTGATCCTAAAAACTACCGATCTTACACATCATTAACAGTACAATCTCCCCATCGCAGAGAGATGTATGTATACCCCGAGCTTCCTCTCTTTCAGCCCGACTAACACCCCTAGCGACTTGCTCCTCATCACCAACCTCAACGGCAGCAGCACCAACAACCAAAGCATCGAGCACACAACAGCCACGACACCGTCGTCAGCCACAGCATGACCAGCAGCGGGAACACAGACAACAGCTGGACCTACGAGCACTCTAATCACTATGAATTCATCAACCCGATATTTAATGGCGGGCAGAATATCGGTCCCAGCGTGTGAGTCTCCCTCGAACTGCACGAAGCGAAGATCTTTTGATGGGATATGTGTGGCGGCATGGTCCTGCTTGATGACATTTAGGGTTGGCTAACGGAGCTCGCTCGCAGATCCGAAAGTAAGTTACTTTGTTGCATCAGAAAGGTGTTAACTTCGATCTGACTTCGAGCCTTCAGCCGAGTCATGCTTGCGCTCTCTCTACACTTCGAATTATGCGTTCCACAAGAGCAGAAACCCACAACGAGTGTCAGGAACGCTTGAATGGTTCCTCAATCATGAAAAGTATCGACACTGGAGGCAAGAAAAGGAGTCGAGCCTTTTGTGGGTGTCGGCGGATCCGGGATGTGGGAAGTCTGTGTTGGCCTCGTTCCTGGTCGACGAGCTCAATAGTCCTGAGTCTCAATTAGAACTACCCGGCACCGTCTGCTTTTTCTTCTTCAAAGATGACGATGAACAACAGAAAAATTCGACATTTGCTCTTTCTGCACTACTACACCAGCTCTTCACAGCAAAATCATCCCTCATCAAACACGCCATGGAAGAGTTCAAGGGCAAGGGCGAGAAATTTACGAAAGAATTGGGCGTGTTGTGGCGTATCTTTACGGCAGCAACAACAGACCCGGACTGCGGCAATGTCATTTGTATCATCGACGGTTTGGACGAATGCGAAGAATCGACTCGAAACGAACTCATCAAGTTTTTAGTCAGCATTTACGTGCCGGCAAATCATACAGCCCGTAACACAGACGAGACGTTCCTGAAATTCATTCTCACCAGTCGCCCATATGGCTCTATCGAAGAACGATTCGCAAGGCTTCCAACAATCAGATTGAAAGCGGAGGAGCAAACACCTGCAATCAGCGTCGATATCGAGCTTGTCATCAACGCCGAAGTTAAAGCATTGGGGGAAGCGTGGCACTTGACTGATGACGTACGAAGAAAATTTCGAGATATACTCGTCAAGGGCGCCGATCGAACATTTCTTTGGGTTTCCCTTATCCTCAAAATACTCAAAGACCCCCAACCCGCCAGCGAAAGCGAATTGCATGAAATCCTTAACAACATACCAAGTGACCTGGATGCCATTTACGAAAAAGTCCTTCGGGGCAGTCGCGAACCTCAGAAGGCCAAAACCATTCTCCAAATAGTCGTCGCGGCTACAAGACCTCTCACACTTAACGAGATGGACATCGCATTAGCAATTCGACCTGGTCACAAATCAATCGAAGACCTCAAGCCTAACCGCTTATTCATCCAAAGCACTGTGAAGGATATATGTGGACTTTTCGTCAAGATCATAGACTCGAAGATCTACCTGATCCACCAAACTGCGAAGGAATTCTTGATAAAGCACTCAACAACTACAATTCCTACCACGGAAATGTGGAAGCATTCACTGTGTCCGATCGAATCAAGCCTCACCCTCGCAAAGAGTTGTATCTATTACCTCTTGTTCACTGTCTTCGAAACCCATCCTCTAGTCCTAAGTTCCGGTTTTCCAACAGGTGAAAGTCGGCAAGAAATCAATCGTTACACCAAAGAGCATGTCTTCCTCGATTATGCAGCTAAGCATTGGGCAACTCACGTTCGGGAGGCTAAGATATGGGAGGAGCAGGAAGTCTCCGGTTCCGCATTGGAAGTTTTGGATAGTGGGTCAAGGCGATTATTGACATGGTTCCTGGTGTACCAGACCGCCGTTAATCCCGATTTCTACTACCCCAAAAACGTTACTAGTCTGACGATAGCGTCATATATTGGGCATGATGCGGCGGTGCAGCAGCTAATAGGGAAGGGCGCCGACGTCAACGGTCGGGATGACCTATACGGCAGTGCTTTAAATGCAGCAGCTATCAATGAGCACCATAGTATCGTCAAGATGCTGCTCAACAGAGGAGCCACTATCTATCTATTTGGGAGCGAATATAAAGACCTATTACCGGTAAACAGATGCCTTTGGCCTTCCATGACTGAAGCTGCAGCTAACTCTCAGCTCGTATTGCATTGTAGACTGTAAGTAGACTTCCTTGCTATCCCCGCTCTAAAGCTATGACTAACGTTCGGTACGATTTTTTTGCAGAGAGTATGGACCCTGCTACCACTCTACAAACGCCGAGGTTCGCTGACGTTCAACTCGTTGT
>MU122334.1:42262-58393 GCA_014904905.1 Wilcoxina mikolae CBS 423.85 | reverse complement strand
AACCGAATCACCGCGTGCGGGTCCCTGATTGAGACGATATGGCTGACGTTCGGCTCGCTTTGCAATGCAGAAAGTAAGTGAATCGAATCGGCACGCCCGTCCCCCTTGCTGAGATCATACGGCTGAAAACTGGATCTTGTGTTGTAGATTGTACGTCAGCCACTTTCAAATTCACTGTTTTTTTTGGTAATATGGCTGACATCCGGCCCCCTTATTTTGCAGGCTGTAAGTGAACCGCATTGCTACCCGTCTGACTTGTTAATAATCTTGGGCTGTCCATCTGGTCCTTTTTCGTCTCAGTTAGTAAGTGATGGGCATTTCTGTTTTCCTCTCCTCATTGTTTCTATTGCTGATCCTTTGTCTCTTGTGCGTCGCAGTTTGTAAGTGGAATCCTTTCTGTCAAATTCTGATCAATGTCGTGCATGCCTGACGAGTCGGCTCGTATTGTATTGCAGCTTGTAAGTGAATCGCTTTTCTGCCTCCTTCGGTAGCTTGTTGCTTGCTTTCTGCTCATCTTTTGTTTGCAGGAAAATAGTGATGCGTTTAGCCTCTCCCTCGCGGGATCCAGTGTCCGACGGATTGCTCGCGTTTTGCTATAGGATGTTAGTGATTCACTTTCTGGTTGCCCTCTTTGTTGGTGCTATGGTTGACTTTCAGCTTGTTTTGCCTTAATGATGAATAGGAGAAGGATGAGGAGGAGAGAAGGAGGATGAGAAGGAGGAGTAGAGGTAGCTGGTGATGCGAGACGTTGATGTGGGGTGGGGACGGCGGACTAGTGGCAGGCATGTTGCCCACGGGGTGGGGACGGGCGTACCCGCGGTAGATATGTGGTCTGAGGTGTTCGAGTGCTGTACTGGTTTTTAATGTCATACTCAATCATGAGTGGTAGCGGTCTAGTGGACAATCTACTCTCAAAAACGACCTGATCACCGAGCTGGACGTATCCGAATTGACTCCAAACAGCCAGGCGTCGCAAACCGCCAAGCGTCGCAAACCGCCAACGTCATTGTCTGATCACATGATTCGACTTCCATTTGAAAATCCATTTTCAAAATATTGCCTGTAGTGAGGCTTAAAACGGTGTGATTCTTTCCTTCTGACCAGCCCCTGTTCAATCCCACCTCATCTTCGCCAAGTGCCCTCTCTCAGTGACTACGCGTCTCACAGATATCGGGACACGAAACGAGTCAGAACACCACGTCGCGACGAGGTGCAAACGAGTTCTCAGGAAGCTATATTCCGAACGAACCAATTGTATTCCGAATAGTGCAAGAGGTAGGATGAAGAAAGAAAAACAAACCCCGGTCCCTTAGCTCCAAAAGAGTATGAACAGTTCGAATGTCATTGGGTCTATCTTCGATCAAACATTCGAGATTTACTTTTGATTTTGGTGTACACAGCGGAGATTCTCCGGACAGGGCGTAGTAACTGTACAGCGGTTATGCGTACTGTTCCGAGCGGCTAGATACATGCGTACTAAGTCACCTAAGGCCACAATACGCACTTGCTACATTGCGGAAATGATAGAAGAAATAAGTCCCACGGTTACATGGCTTTTCCCTATTTCTCTTTTACTTAAAAGGTTGATAGTGGTTCTGTTCACTTTATGTTTTCATGGGGTGGCAAGGATTCCTGCTCCCCTCCCCTGTCAGTAAAAACTGTTGACGATTTCTATGGCAGAGGAAGACATAAATTTGTTGGCAGAGATGTGACCATATGTGCAGGAATAGTAGCATTAACCGCTTGGAACAGTACGCATAACCGCAGTACAGTCACTACGCCCTGTCCGGAGAAGCTCCTGTAAAACAGAGCGAGTGAGGTTGCTTCCTGCATGGTAAGCGTGCTCAGGATACCGTATCCACATGTATCAATGGCTTGGATTACCGTATTATCTGACCGTATCCGGTTGTTTTGTAGCGGCGCAGGTTGCATATGCAACCCCGATCGCGGTCTTTTATTTGCCCTAGATGCATAGAAGCCAGCACGGCTGGCAAAATGGGCAAATAGAAGCAATAGATCTGGCGTCCTGCGGCGCTACAAATAAACCGGATACGGTCAAATAATACGGTATATTCGTCGTGTCATCGAGATTGTATGCGTCCTAGTATCCATCATTTGGCTCGGATTCCACCACCGGGACTTCAGGTTCGTCATTCTAGGGATCTCAACGGTCCGGGGCGACTACGGTCTTTCGGGGGCCCGACATCGTCGTCCCGTCTGGGGCATGAGAACCGAGGACTGATCCGTCCGGGGCTGAAATCTACTGGACTAGGGCCCCGTACAGATACTTATGGGGGACCGGCGGTTACCGGGAGTAGACATCCCGGTGGTGCCGATGGTGGTGGCGCCGATGCTCGACCTTAAATCCGAGAAATTTCGGAGGCGCACTTGGAAGTCAGGCGCACTTGGAAGTCAGGTGCACTTGGAGACGCACCAGAGGTGCGCCCGGGAGCCAAGTGCGCTCGAGAGCCAAGTAAGTGCGCTCGGGAGCCAAGTAAGTGTGCTCGGGAGCCAAGTGCGCTCGAGAGCCAAGTGCGCTTGGAATGTGTCCGGAGACTTGAAAATCCGGCGAGTACCGAGCAGTGGCCAACGAACGTCATCTGTCATCGGCTTGTTTGGTACGCACCTCAAAGCGTCATTTGAGGGTGGTTCGTTAGCCAGGGGTTCGGTCATCTGTCTCACTCGTTCGCTGCCAATGTCATTTACCCCAAGTTCGTAATCCAAATTTGTCATTTGGCACTCGTTCGTAGGCGAAATCTGTCATTTTCAAACAGCTGTTCGTTAGTCACTACTCGGTACAGTACATAACAGTTTCAAACGACGACCCCATACGCAAACACTATGTGTTTGTGGTTCCGGTTCCTAGCAGACGTTTCGTTGACACAGCCTGCTGTACGGTGCTTTAGTGCATGTGCATGAGGTAAAGTCAGTTCGACAGTATGATGCAGTGAACTGCCCCATTAATGAGGCAGTGGTTTTATGCGCGCATGTTCCTCCGCGCCGACTGGCGCCACATGCACGGGTTTACGATAAGCAGTTTTCAACCCAGCGCTACCGCTGTGTGCACTCGAGATCCCTCCCCCACCTGTCCACTCTGGTCGATACTGATCTGTATGGTCTAGTCTAAACGCTGTGTACGACGTGCTATTGATTTTGGCTCTAACAGTAACCGCGCAGAAAAGCGGCGCCAGGCGAGCATTCATGCACAACAGGTAGGTGAAATACTAGCAATTATGATGTACCGTGTACGAACCATTGGAAAGCCAGCATCCACGCTCTCTGAGGCTCAGAGAACCGAGTTTCTTATTGCAGGCAAAAATCTATATCTTGCGGGCAACGGTCTCTGCAATGTATATTAATCATATTCTTACTATCGAAAGGGCAGCTGCACAGATGATGCATGATACGCAAGCAGATCAGGCGCAGGCAGAGAACAGGAACAGCGAGAAGCGTACTCACGGGGAAAATGCCGGGAATCGTGGGGGTAATGTCAATCGTCACAGGGATGCCCAACATACCGAAGAGAATGAGAGCGAGGATCAGGGTGGTGAAGAGGATGTCAGCGGTTCAGAGGACGATGCGAGCTCTGCTGAAGGTACTATCGATCCCAAAGCTGGCGAGATACCTCGCTTGAAGATTGTCGAAACACCAGTATTCAACCTGGAAAGCTCGACTGGGCGAGTTGATGCTGCTCGCACTAACGTCCGCCTTCTAGTTAAGTTGGAAAGGCGTTGGTGTCGCAAGGGAGAGGCCGAAATGTGGCCTAGTTGCGCTTAAATACATGATGATGGAAGTCTCCTAATGGCTATATTTAATCATTCCTAGATTGTCTGAAGCTCGATTGTCACTGTACTAATTGAGGGGCTTCCTACAACGCATAGAAGTCGTCCTTTCTGTCGTTTCTGTTTTCTAGTACAAGGGAATGTAGTCCACTACTGGTAGCTACCAAGCTGTAACGGCGGTAGCCTCGAAGTACAAAAGCTCAAAAACTAAAATGCGACAACCGAAATGCCACATCAAAAAGAAAGTTCGCTTGTAAAACTGCAAGCGGACTCAGGGTAGAGTATTTGTTTCTGAATTTCGTTTGGTTTGGAACTTGGCTGGATTTTATAGTCATTTTAATTTTGATGTGTAGTCATCGAAATTCTGATGTGTAGTCATTAGAATTTGATGTGTAGTCATTGTAAATTTGATGTGTCGCCATGGGCGCTTATAATGACTGATCTTTACATGCCATTGCAGTTGCTACAAAGTAACTGCTGCCATTAATTTTTATAGTTCCCCACTAACACACATCGCTCCCAAATTTGTTCTACCCTCTGTTCCCTAACGTACGCGACACGGATGTCGGACGTAGCTGGAAGTCGGACACCGTGCGCACGTCTGTGCGCTGCCCCGCCACAGGGAAGAAATCACCAATACTCAACAACCGTTTGTTCAATTGCTACCCAAATGAATTCCCAAGACCACGACATGATAAAGAAAGATACTGTGAAATCTGGAGTACTTCACTGCTGCTGTTCTGCTGCTGTTCTGCTGCTGTTCTGCCACTAATCATCCTCCCACTCATCACTGCCATAACCGCTGTATACTACCTTCCCCCCACCCTGTGGTCTTAAACTCTTACCCAAAGCCGCACCTGGGCCTGGGCTACCTTCCCTCCCATCCTGACCCTCGCTGACAGCCTCGGCAGCTTCGCTTCCAGTAGGGGAGTCAGGAACAATGATGGTCACTTTCTGCTGCTGCAGCGCTGCATGTTAGCATCACTTCAGAGTACAGGTGGGAATCAGCGCAGAGGGTCTACCTTTTGGGGTGCAGACCAGACTTCCCACTGTGGTACATAAAGTTTTTATTTTGCTTATCTTATGCAAGTTACCTGGTAACTATAAAGTAGTCAACATGCATAAGTAATGCAATACTGCTATGTATGTAAGCGAGATATATGCATGTTATTGTGCATATCATTTATTCATGCAAACTGGCATGCATATCCTTATGCAAGTTGACCAGTATAACTAGTGTGTGTACATGTAATCAAGTAATTCTAACAGAACCGTATGCGTGTTAAAACGGGATCGAATCAAAAGCTCAGTATCAATAGCACCCGTACCCAAAATCACCAAAGAAACCCGCAGCAAACAGCACCCGTACCAAATATCACAAAAGAAACCCCCTGCAGTTGACAAAGGAAACACGAAACCAAAGCAACCGTTTAAAGAAACCCATAAAAAGACGCAAAAACGTAAAAATCGTGCTACTCATCATCTTCATTTCAGGCCTTTCGACGTTTGATATCCGCGCTGCCATCTTTCGTTTTAGTCTTCTCAGCCGCAGTATCGCGATGGAGGAGGCGTCTCTTGAGAGCGCCCGGGGGAGCCGCTACTCGTTCAGTCATGTCGCAGGCGTCAGCAGGAAGCCATCGCGCACCGGAGCGCAGGGCAACGGCGGCGGGATCGTTTTCCTCGATGTCACCATTGGCTATTTTGGCAGCCATCACAAAGCGTTTAATTACAGCGTGAAGCTCAGTAAATTCGATCTTGTATTCCTTGTCCTTTTCCTCTTCATTTAGCTTGACCGAAAATGGCAGATTGAACCATTTTATCACCCAATGGAAAGATGGTATGGCAGGGTAGACTTCAATCTTATCATGGATAGTCTGAATTACTGACGTAGGAAACATACGGCCGTCTTTATCGGGCCGATCTTCGACAGCCCGTTTGAAAATCGATATCGTGGCCTTGTGAAAGAGATGTATTATTGATCCCAGCTGGGACCCGGGGGAATGTTCAGTACTCGTTTCGGGTTGAACTGTAACCGTGACGTTATCTTGAAGTGGAACGCGTATGTTGGTATCTGAGGCCTTCGATTCTGCAGTTTTCGAATTCGATTGCTTTTTGGCTGCTGGCTTGATAAGATTGATAATGATTCCATACGCAATCTTTCCGCCGGATCCCAACAAATAAGCATATATCTTGTCGAGCGCCTCTGCGTATGTCTGGGTATTGGCAACTTCGACGATAAGCCAAGGAAATTGTTCAAAGCCCTCATTGAGGATCCCCCCATCGGGCGTCTGGATAATAGAGCTACCGAGGTAGTCTAACTTAATTGAAGGGGAGAACGACGGCTGGAGGTTCGCAACGATCGATCCGGAAGAGTCCTTTGTGAATTGTTGTTCCTTGAGCTGGTTTTGGATATGGTTGATTACCGAGCACGGCCCCTCATGGCCGGCACCAGGGATTTCCAGGATAATAACTTCTTCAGATCCGTAGTAGTTGAATCTGTTGCATAATTAGCTCGATTTACCAAGTACCGATATCATTTATAAAACAAACTTAACGGATTTGTAGAGAGAGGAAGTCCTGGCTTGCTCGTCAAGGGACTCGACAATCGTGTCGTAGTTGTGTTTGTTAACACCATCGATGATGACACGTCCGCCGTTTCTTACCATGTCGACGAACGTCTGGTTGTCGTCATGGATTAAAGTGCGTAGAAACTGCTGAATGGTACTGGGTTCGGCGATGGTGACTGCTACGGAAGGTTTGAGTGCTTTCTTGGCGGCCTTAGATGGAACCGCTGCTGCTGCAGTGGCGGTCGACTCGCTTGGGGAGACAATTGGATTTGGCGATTTTACAGACATCGCCCTCGATGAGTTGCTCCTGTAATCGTACATCTCGAAGATTCCGGAGGACGCAAAGAAATCGCGTAGTTTGAGGAAGTCATTTCAGAGATGACGCAAAGGTTGTTTGAGATAAGTCTTTGTTCAAATGGGAGGTGCAGGACTAGGTGACGTTTTGCGCCCGTGAGAGAGCTAGAAGCTGGGAAAGAGACTAGCAATGACTTGGCATGCAACAGGATATACGCTAACTTAGAACGTACGGCTAATGAACATCCAAACAACATTCGAACCACAATGCTGCACACAGTTCAGGGACGAGTCAGAAGAGGCAGGTATTTGGCGAGATGCTCATGCGATGCGCTGCCATACGAGCATGATGTTGTTGGAGAGCGGCAGCGCAAGATTCACCAAAGAATCATCGACCACGCCAGGCTCTGGGACCTAAACGACAGGGATTCTCCGGATAGGGAGAGGTCTCCTGAGGATATGGAGGACGTGATCTTCCAAGCAAACTTGATTGAGGGTTCCGACGATCTCGATGAGGATGCGCCAGAAGAGGACCGAATCGTGGAACAACTGGAACGTTTGAGACGGAGGAGATTGCTCGACCATGATAAGAGATTGAGGAAGAGGATATTCGAATTGGTAGGATGGCGGAGGGTTATCTCGACAACGATTATTCGGATAATCCAGATGATGAGCAAAACGGGTCAGGTTTACAACAAGGGGACAAAGAAGAAGATCCGGACTTGCAAGGGTCGTGGGATGATTGGTATGAAGAGCGCGGAGAGGAGTCCGAAGGCGGCCATGAGGTGGATGGTGACCGCACAGCAGGGGCCGAAGGTTTTGTCTATGAGGAAAGTCAGCAATCTGTCAGCCTCCAAGAAGCTCTCTCTTACACAATGTTCGATATCCACACCAGCAACAAAATCCCACGACGAGCAAACGAGCGGTATGTGCGTCTAACGAGATCTCTTAGTGGATTAGTTGGTGTAAAACCATGGATAGCCAGAACGGTCAAAAAACGTTTGCGCCGGCGAACTGGGGTCACCATGAAGGAGTATATCATGTGTCCTGAGGGGCATATGTGTTTCGCTCATGCTGGTATGCCCATATGAAAACTGCGGAGTTGTACTCTGCCATCCCAGTGGCAAACCGAAGAAAGTTTTCAAAGCTCTTTCGTTGATCCATTCGTTGATGCTCCAATATGCAAATCCAGAGAGAGCTAAGCAGTTGAAAAGTTACCGAGCACGCGTTATCCGGCATGCGCAGAGGCGGGAACAGATGGGACTGCCTAAGGTTACGGAGGATGTCTGGACTTCTGAGTTATTTCACGATTTTTGCAATTCGTACAGAATACATTTGGACAACTTCTATTCGTCCAGTCTTTCGAGTTAAGACATCTAGGACCTTCATAACGAATAGAAACTGCTACTAACTGTCGGATATGCAAGCTGCACAAATCGTGAGTTCACCCAAATAATACGGTATATTCGAACACAGGGTTCGACTCGAACGCAAAGTTAGAATTCATCCAACGAAACCTTAATGCTAGTGCAAGCTGCAAGCTTCCGGAAAGCGTCCAGCGAAACCACAAGATTGTCGTCAGCCAGCTCTCAACAAGCTTGTGGCATGGTAGATCTGCTGCCAGAGATCTCATCTCCAAGTGCACCGGAGCGCCGTCTCTATCCAGCTCCCAGGTCAAAGTGCACCTGAGCACCATCATTAGCTAGCGCATGTCTCCAAGTGCACCTGCGAGCACCGTCCCCTCTTTGTCACACCCCTACCGCCATTTCACTATTTTTGTCAACACCCCTTCCACCACCTCCTCCTCAACCACAACCACCTTTTTCTCGTGCCCAGCCTCTCCCCCTCTTAGCTCGTTCCTCGCGAGATTATCTGAAATAGCGTTTTGCATACTTACGGCGAGAAAAATTGAATCGCATACACACACGGGAGGTGACAGAACAACCACAACAATGACATCAACAAACAGGCTCAAATAGGTAGTTCAAAGGAGATATTTTCGCCCACTGTAGTCAAATTGCGAAATTTCACCCTTGTTGAACTACTTTTCGTTTGAATCTGTTGACTATGAAATTCCGGGTGCCCAAAGACGTATTCTCTCCGTAAGTACGTATGAATTTAGCATGGCAATGCAAGGAATAATTAATAAGCCATGCACATGCTGCCAGTGGACGAATTGGCTTCAGCCGTGAACCAAGGTTAAGATTTCTTCACATGTCTTCATATTAGATTTTGGAGTACCGACCTCCCTCCGTGCGAGGAACGAGCTAAGCGGGCCCGGGGGAGAGTCTGGGCAACGAGACAATACCCTCTATATCCGTTCTCACGTAGCGAAAAAAATAACGTCTGCTACACGAGAACACTGTATCTACTCAGTAGCCAATACGAATAAATAAAAATTTGGCTTGCAATTGATTACTGTAGCGAATGTCCCAACAGTTTGAGTTTGAGGAATTAGCACTGGATATCGGGATTGTTGGTATGTGGACTGCTAAGTCGCAGAGGTTAAGGACATGTGATTGCCCAACATCGAAACTTGCCCCGCACCTTCCTTTATATAAGTAGTTATAAAACCATCCGATAGGGACAAGTCAATCATTCATTGTCCATTCATCGACAAAACCAGACTCACCATGTCCACCGCAGTTCTTCCCCCGAACTTTCCAGTTCATCCTTCGCAAATCAAACCTCTGCCCGACTCAGTGGTGGTCGAGCGCGAGGTCGGCGGCATCCCCGCAATCTCCTACATCAACACTCCCCATCCCACCGCCCTCCATCACCTTACTACCGCCGCCAAAACCCACGGACTCGCAGCCATAACCTCTCTGCCTACTCCACCATTCACCTCCATTCAACACCTCTTCGATACCCTCCTCACCAACCCCGCACTCGCCGCCTCCCTGAACGCTACCTATCCCACTCGAGGTATCTTCAAACATGCCGCCCTTACCAACCCAAACTGCGACCAAAAGCTCATCATCGACTTATCGCGGGTCCGCGTATCACACATCCCATGCGAGCTCCGCAATGACCTCGGGAAAGAGTTTGCGGAAGTCCTTCGCTTCTTCGAAGATATCCACAACAATCTAGTCCCATTGCTACTTTCTGCAACATCCGAGATAATTGGCAGCGACGTGAGCGCGCTTCACGCAGCCGAAAATGTCAACTACCGGCTGTGCGACTACCGGCCATCTTCCTCCCATGGCGTCGCCGCACCGCGCTGTGGTGAACATCGCGACTATGGCACTTTCACAATCATCTTTCAGAATGGGGAAGGCGGGTTGGAATACTTCTCACCTTCCGGAGAGTGGGTGCTACTCCCCGGTGACGCGGTCCTTGTCCTCTGGGGCCTCTGCGGCCAAATCTTCAGTGGGGACAAGATCAAAGCCGTTCGACATAGGGTCTTGAAGACCACTTCTCCAGTTGCTCGACGGAACACGGCTGTGATGTTTGTTGCGCCGGATCTGGATGCCACGTTGAAGCCGATGTGCCCTGGGCGCGAGGAGGGAGAGGGAAAGGGGAAGTGGTATAGGAAGGAGGTGGAAGAAGGGGCGATGAGTGTGGGTGAGTTTAAGGAGTTTATTGGGAAGAAGTGGAGACACCGGGAGGGTAACGAGGATATTGAGGGGGAGGATATGGGGAGCCAGGATGATTTTATTGAGAAGTTTTTGAGGGGATAGATTCGTTACTTTTCGGTGCGGTGTTAAATAGTGTCTTCAGTTTAAGATGCTGGACCGATTAAAATTTTTTAAAGAAAGCTGCTATCAATTCATTCACTAAAGTTTAGGGGCCAGCTTAATTAACTGGTAGTAAAACCTGCTTATTAGAAATGTACCGTAGTCGAGTGACCTTCAGTTTATATGTATCCCCGATCCAGAACCTGTTCTCTTCCCACCTTTACTTAATTCATTCCGCCCTTCTCTCGCCGGTGCGTGATGAATACAGTACACATCTCACATCTCCGAATCCTCCACCCCGACCGGAGAAGAAAAAGCAACTTGGTGCTTTACAAATTACATTCATCTAGCGGGCACTGAGAACTGATGGCCACACTACTACTGGTACAAACCAGCTACCATGAATCACAATGTCTCAACTGCATCGTAGATTCTCTAGCTTTCTAGAAAAGCCCACAGCTTATTGTGGTGACCCTAGGAAATTGGATCCGAACATCCATGGATATATATCCGGTCTGTAGCTGGGGCGTTCAACGACCCCATAGTTAGCGAGGTTGATTCCACGGTCGGCATTGGGGAGTAAACTCCTGACTGGGGCCAAAAACCCCGTACTGTGGTAGATTACCAAACACCTTGGGCAGATCCAATGTCCCATTTCGTAGTGTATCACTCAATCCGGGGCAGTACATTAAGTTATAGCTGTTGAAGAATTACGCTATACTTATAGATAGCACCTGGTGCAAAACCCTCTTTGTCATCTTCGCAGTGAGATTTTTGAGAATTGTAAGTGACATCAGAGTCTAATGAGTGAAGATCTGTCAACTTTCATCAGCTGCTTTTTTGGCCTCAGCGACCTCTCTCCTCTCGCTACCACCACCTCGTTCACACTCTCAGGTACCCTCCATCCCCTGATTTCTTCTCCCCTCTCCAGTATAGTCCTGACGGTTTCTCCGGCAACCTTGAGCAGTGAATCACCACCGTAGCGTGTGGCGGCGCGGAGTTCTTCGAAACAGACTTCAAAGGTGTATCATCATGATTTTATGCATGCGTGGAGCTCAGAGAGAAGGGGTGTGGGGAATTTGCCTGAGCGGAGGTATCTAGCAGAGGTGGAGTAGCGTGACAGCTGAAGGTTAAAGTATGAGTTTGAGTTTCTATCGGCGATAGAACACGTCCTATAGACCCACGGAAAGTCCTCCAGTTTATTGGCTGGTTGAATATCGTTGCGGAGCATCCGCCAATCGCAACTGTGGTTAATAGTGTGTAGCCGTATATTGTACTTGCTCCGGCCATGTTGGCAAGTAATTCACTTGGCCAAGAGGCCGGCCCCCTTTGTAAGTGGGTGAGCTCGTGACCAAGAGGAAGCTTTCCAACTGGATGGAGTTCTTGACCAAGTAGGAGGGCCCGTCAGCAAGTAAAGAACTTACTAGCTGGGCTGATCCCGGTGATAATTATGGTAGAGTTGGAGATGGGGATATCTTAAGCCATCGTAACGGTTTTCAACAATATTTCAATCACCATGTCGCTTCCACCTCCATACCTTTGATACCGATTTTTCAAGACTCGCAGCCAAAGCACCGTGCTAGTATTACCTTGTCTCGCACCAGACGTTAGGTGGGCAACATAACCCTCAGCCCTAAATCGCTGCGCGGTGCTGAGGTTTATGTTTCTTGCTAACTGAGCTCTTGGTCAAGTAGATGAGCTTTTTGGGAAGCGGTTCCCTTGCTAAGTGGGCCAACCACTTGACCAAGTGAGTTACTTGCCAACGGGGTCTGAACACAATCTTAGCACTTGATCATATTCCATCACTCGAAGGACTGCAGGACCTGCTTGTTACTATAAGGTCTCGAACGAGGCCTAGAGAAGTCTCACGGAGTCTCCGGTACACTACTGCACAAGATGTCACACTTGGCACCACTACTCCGTCGGGCTCCGACGGGATCTCCGGCTCTCACTTTGTATATAAGGTCATAGACTCTACCTTCAGATAGACCAATAGACTTCGTCTGTACCATAGAATTCAACAGGTTATGAGCTCGGCGGTCGCTACCATCTAAAGTTCTACTAGATGACTCGGAACCACTCCAGGATTACTTCAATAAGCTCTGGGACTACCGTCACCAGCTAGCCGGATCAGCCGAAGCCATTTCCGACGACGAACTCCGCACACACTGTGACATACATATATACCACCTTACCAGAAAAGTATGCGACCATGGTAAAGATCTTACAGCATCGGACTCCCGTACCGACGATCGAAGAGGCCATGGATTCTCTACGCGAGGACGAAGGCACCGCAGCCATTACAAAAGAGATCGGAGATGCCTCCACCGGATCTGTACTTTACACCCAACGGGGCGGTTACCGTGGCCGTGGAAAAGGACGTAGCAATTGGCACGGAAGCCACGGGAACCATGGAGATAAAGACGGTAAGGAATATACCTGCTCACATTGTAGGATGAATAACCATACCACCGAAAACTGTGGTATCCTCAAGCGGCACGGCAACTACAGCGGCAGTGGCGGTTTCAACCGGGAAGATGACGATAAACTCTGCTTCTATTGCGGTAAACCAGGGCATATTAGAACCGAATGCCATACCCGCCAACGAGGGCGCGAGGCCCAGAATAAGGTCTCCAAGCGCCACAACGGCGGAAACAACGGCGGTGATATGGCAGAAGCAAATGCAGCACTGGCCAAGCACGGCATTTCCGCCTGAGAAGGAGACCTCTTCTGACTATCCGACAGCACCGACGACATCGAAGCCGATGCCGACACCGTCGGCCCACTACAAGCCTGCACCGGCAACACTGTACACGTCGCCTTTTCTACTGCAAATGCTCTTTCATTGACTATTACTTCCACCACCTGGATTATGGATTCTGGTGCTTCACACCATATGTGCAACGATCGTAACTCCTTCCTTTCCTACCAAAGGCTCTCATCTCCAATCACCATCAAACTTGGAGATGACACTACGGTAATCGCCACTCATCACGGTCTCGTTAACATATCACAGAAATCTACTATCACTGGTACATATAAAGTTGTTTTCGCATAAACCTGACCTTATGCAACCTCAACCGCATAACTTATGCGAGTAAGTATATTCCACAGCGAAATGATATGCAATTGTATTTGCATATCATTGGACATATGCTATTTTTTCGCAAAACTTATGCGACTATGCGGGAGTTCATGTGATAGATATACGTGTACTTGTACATGGACGTGAAAAGAATCATCTCATCTCATTCAGATCATATGTCTATAGAGAATTTAAACAAGGGAAAGGCGCAGTAAAAAATGTGCATCAGACATGAAGAAGGAAGTAATTTGTACAAGAACCAAACAAAGCTGGCGCCCAATCGCCTACCGGTATGCCCGTTGCATTCCCGTGTGATCCCATCAATCAACCCGGGCCAACGCGACGTTTCTGACCACTGCGGGATCCATCATCGGCGTTGACCTTTGCAAGTTCCTTAGACGCGGCAAGTTCAAACTTGCGTTTGAGCTTTCCTGGCGGCAATGCGACGCGCAAGTTCATTCCGCATTCCTCAGGAGCAAGTCGCGTCGCACCTGCACGCAATGCAATAGCTTCAGGGGAATCATGGGAGATACGACCTTCAGCGATCTTGGCGGATGTGACAAGCTCTTCAATGACGGAATGAAGCTCAGTGAAACCAATGCGGTACTCGAAATCTTTCTCTTCGTCAGAGAGTTGTACCGCGAAAGGTAGGTCGCTCCACTTGACAATCCACTCAAGCGTGGGCATGGCCGGGAAGATTTCCACGCAATCGTGGATTAGATCAACGATACTTGTCGGACTGGATGCACCTTCCTCGAGCGTAGTGCCTCGCTTGAAAATCGAGATTGTCGCTTTGTGATAGATTGCTAGCTTGGAACCCGGGTGTTGAAACTTAGAAGGGGCAGCGCTGGAGGCGACACCGGTGTCAGACTTGACAGTAACGGTTAACCCATCTTGCAGAGTCCTAGGAGTATTCACACCCAACACCGCCCCTGTAGTCTGGGTTGCTTGAACGCTTGCCGACGATTTGGGCTTTCGTTTCTCTTTAATGAGGTCGATAATAATGCCGAATGCAATATTACCTCCGGAGCCCAATAGATAAGGATACATCTTATTAAGTGCCTCGTCGTAGGTCTGAGTGTTGGCTATCTCGACAACAAGCCATGGACAATCCTCGAATCCCTTGTTCGTGATGCTGCAGCCGGGAGTCTGAATGATCTTCTGATTCAGGTAATTTAGAGTTATCGTAGGGGCCCTAGATTGCTTCAAAGTTGCAACCGTGGTGCCATCCTTGTTGATGGTGAAATTTTGAGCTTCGAGCTGTTGCTGTATCTGTGTTGCAACGGAGGTAGGCCCCTCGTGTCCAGCACCAGGAATTTCGAGGATAATAAGTCCGCTCGCGCTATAGAAATTGAACCTGTGGTAATTTAGTTAAGTTCGATCAAGCAAGTAAGAGTACTCACTTGATGGTCTTGTACAGGGCAGATCGTTTTTCAATATCCCGAAGGAGTTTGACGATACCATCAAAGTTGTCGTGCGTCACTCCCCCAATCTCAAATGAGCCTCCCATCCGAACCACGTTCTGGAATATCTCGTTATCGTCATTGATAAAGTTTCCTAACACTTGCCTAACTGATGGAATAGCCTCACGAGCTCCAGGCATGCTTTTTGCTTGAGCTCCACTGTAGAGCATTGGACTGTCTTGGTTGACGATGCAGGACCGGTGGTGACGAGGGTGGCCTTCGCAGTACTGCCAGGAAGGTTGGTGGACTTGTCGGCCTTCGGAGTAGTGACGTGAAGGTTGGTGGACTTGTCAGCCATTGGCGTTTTCACTCTGAAGTCGTACATTTCGAAAATATGTCCTCTGGAAGACGAGAAGCTGTAGCTGGAGGTCGACATTTGGACACATTATCGTGGTTCTTTGTGTTACGTAGGGGTGAGCCAATGCCGATGAGCTAACCGAGAATGCAAATGGCCGACCTAAGAAGGTATTCAAAGTGCAGTCGTTTATACATTCTTTGATGCTTCAATATGCAAATCCTACTCGGGCTCAGCAGTTAGAGAAGTACCGAAGCAAAATACTCCGGCGCAGAGCAAGAAGGGAAGAGATGGGTGTAATGGCGCACTTGGAAGTCAGGTGCACTTGGAGACGCTCAGGAGCCAAGTGCACTTCGAGACGCCCGGGAGCCAAGTGCGCTTGGGAGTCAAGTGCACTTCGAGACGCCCGGGAGCCAAGTGCACTTGGAGACGCTCAGGAGCCAAGTGCGCTTGGGAGTCAAGACGCCCGGGAGCCAAATGCGCTCGGGAGCCAAGTGCACTTGGAGACGCTCAGGAGCCAAGTGCACTTCGAGACGCCCGGGAGCCAAATGCGCTCGGGAGCCAGGTGCACTTGAAGACGCTCGGGAGCCAAGTGCGCTCGGGAGCTAGGTGCGTTAGGAAGGTGTCTGGAGACTTGAAAATCCGGCGAGTACCGAGCAGTGGCCAACGAACGTCATCTGTCATCGGCTTGTTTGGTACGCACCTCAAAAGCGTCATTTGAGGGCGGTTCGTTAGCCAGGGGTTCGGTCATCTGTTACTTGAACCGTGCCAGTGAAGCAATATGACTCTAATTCTCGAGGTTTGAGGTTAGTTATGTCGCCATTGCAGTTTTCACCTCCCCCGCCCCAGTTCCTGCTCTGGAACTCCCCCCATTTGTCTTATTGCCCATCTGGAAACCCTCGTTCATCTTCATCTGTCTCACTCATTCGCAGCCAACGTCATTTACCCCAAGTTCGTAATCCAAATCT
>MU122334.1:28230-40697 GCA_014904905.1 Wilcoxina mikolae CBS 423.85 | reverse complement strand
AGGTATCCTGAAACACGCTTTCTAAGGCGTGACGTAAAATCGTAACTTCCTTACGTGAACACAACGATACCGATGTGTTTCTTGAGACGCTGTTTCTTGGTCGAGGCATTACCGTTCGTAGGCAATCCGTAACTCGTCAAAAGAGTATGCACTTGCGGCGCTAGACATATCGTTAACGCGTGTCGTTCGGGATTTAGTCGTTCGGGATTTAACCGTTCGGGTTACGCCTTACCAGTGAGTCGGTCTAGAGCTTCGTAAGTAGCCGGGAAATCTTCCACGTCTTCGTTTCCAGGTGTTCGAAGCGCGGAGAGGGGAGACTCCAAAGTTTTGACGCAAGTATTGTTCTCGAGACGCGCGATGGAATTGTATTCCCTAACTGACTCAGTACTAGCGAACACGTACGCAGAAAACGTTATACTGACATCGCGTCTAGCCGATGACCCAGGGCGTCGAAACGTTCGTTCATCTGAGTTTGGAGCTGATCGATACGACGGTTCGTGCCCTGTTCGAGCTGGTCGATACGATTCAACAACGCGTCTAACCGATTGAGAATTCGCACTCCGTTGTCCATCGCAGGCAAGTTTTCAATGTGGGCGATGTTTGCACCGAGCGAAGCTGCGGCCTGTGATATAGTATTGATGTCGGTAACGATGCCATGGAAGTTCGGGGGTGGAAGAGCCTGTTCGGTGGCCATGTTGTATTGAGTTGGTAAGGTCTAAGCGTCGTTGCACGATCTAGCCGTAGAGATTTTAAGTAAATGCCAAGACCGTAAATTACCGTATTTAGATGCCAAGATTATATTGATTTTCGTTTTAAATGTTTAACAGGATACCACAACATTTTGGTACCATGATTTAGGGCTAGATAAATAGAGCACACAGATGGTTCTTCGACATAAAATAATGTACGTAATGCGTTCTAAATGGTCACCTTCACAGACACTCAATCTCCCCAGCCGTTCTTGAGCGGCAGCCGATTTGATTTGTTTGAGCAAGCTGATACTACGCAGAGTTGACCTGCCAGTAAAACCCACAAGTGCGAAAGGAGCGTGAAAGAAAGGCTAAAGGAAAGGTTAGTGAAACGCACAAAAGTTTAAGCCGCTATTTGAAATCAGGGCAAACTTTGAAAGTGACCTCAGGTTCCGCGATGGACATATGAAGGCTTATGCAGGCCTCGAAGATATATTCAGGACTCTCTCTCAATTGACGGGTCGACCGCAGCGGACCCAAAGGTACCAAAGACATATAACCATGGCCATGGCTATATTTTCAAATAAATTCTACTTCGCATCGAACTTCGTCTGAGAGACTTATAAATCCATCGCCCTAGGGTACATGATTTTGGTGGGAGTCGTGCCAAAGACACGAATGAAGGCATGTTTTTCATATCAATGCGATGACGTCGTGCCAATCGTCACTACGTATACACATCGTCGTGGGGCCTTAGCATCGTGTCACAAATGTCGTGAGGTATGAGTGATATCTCGTGCATTAGTCTAAGAAACATCGCGAGATTTTGATATTGGTGTTGAGTAGTGGGGATGCTCTATAGATAGAGATACAGCTAAGGGGTTGTCACTTTTGCCTTGTAGAATTTCAGAGATTCGTTTCCACTAAAATTTGCGAATGTTGTCAGTGTGGATGCGTGTGTGCGCGCATCTGCAGGTGCTGGTGATGAGGGTGACGATTTTGATGGTGACGGTGATGATGGCGTTGATGCAAATGACTAAGTTCGTCATGATCACCACTATGACTGCCCCATTGTGCATATGCCAGTACTAAGTACACTGACGGGCAAGAGACGTAGTGTCGATACACGAAACTTGCAGCTACAAACAAAAGACACAACCCCTTGAGAAGCATCACGAAATATCTCACGAAAAACCTCACGAAATATTGTTAGCACCTTCTTCGTGCCATTTGTCACGACGTCAAATGAACTCTAGGGTATAGCGAACCACTTATGTAGGTATCAGCCGACCGATAATTTCTCAAATTCCATTACAAATCCCAAACGCATTCCGAGACACAACACATTAGAGATACAATTTCAGGATGACGTCCAGAAATATCCATCCCAATATTCTGAAGCATGCACTGAAGACCTATCCAGAAGCATATTATAAATTCCCGTACCTGAAAATCTATAGATAATCCAACAGTCAGGAACTTGAAAGCAAGCAGAGTATAACTAAAACAGAAGATGCTATACCTAATCGGAACCATTCCCGTCACCTATAACAGTTATTCAATGCTATCGTTATCTCTCTCATCGTCTGGCAATTGGATATTTCTGGCTTTGAAGGCATCATTGACCATCTCAAAAGTGATTTCGGGATGGTCCATTAAACCGTGTAGAACTCGCATCTCTGCAATTCCTCCCCGCATTTGTAGCTCTTTAGCACGATCGTCGAATCCACCAGGGCCGGTGTGTAGTATCCATGCATACGGTTGCCGCATTTGACCAAGCCTAACAATGCGACTAATAGCTTGCCGTTGTTCGTTCACCACCCATACTTTCTGTGAGACCACAACGTGATTTGCCGCGACCAAGTTCAACCCAATACCTCCAATCTGTGGAGTTGTGATTAAGATCGCAGGTTCCCGAGTGTCGGCAAATTGCTGCTGGGTGTCCGATCGTTCTTCTGCAGTGCTTCCCATCGAGAGCGTGAAGGTGGGGATTTTAGAGAAGAATGTTTTGAACCACCAAAATGTATAATAAACTTGGCCAGGAAGGCCACAGAATATAACCGCCTTATTTGGCATCTTATGAGTTGGCGCTGATGAACTTTGCATCTCGGCGGCATCATTCGGAGATGGTGGTAGTGGGAGCGGGGGTGCACCTGGCTGTTCATGGAGCAAAGGAACGAGTGAACGTCTGAACCATCGAAAAACTGGCGAGTCGTGATAGTATGTAAAGTCTCCATGATAACGGCTCCAATCCTGAATCCACTCTCCGTTTTGGTATTTGTCGCCAGAATTACCCAAGTCCTGACTGAAACAGTATAGCCGCCAGCGGTGAACCCTAGACATTACCGCCATCTTGCTGCCCACAAGTGTTTTGACACATCTGGCATGATTATTCTGCTCTTCCTCGGTCCATTTGGTGTTGACATTTTCGAGGGCAACATCGAACTGTGGGATTAGACGCTTCCCGTCGCTAGTCCTCATTTCTGCCCAACGCCGAATGCACCATGGTGAGGTAACTTCGATGACCGCCCCACTTGCAGCAGCTTCCTCCTCTGCATCCTGGGATCGTGTGGCGTTGCCGAGCCTCTGGATTGCGTCTGCCATTGCTTCTGGACCATGCTTGTTATAGGAAGAAGATGTTTTGTTTGCCAAGCTGAAGAGCCACTGAGTCTGGTGCAGCCAGTCTTTTAGCCCGTGGAAGGCTGGAGTTCCAGTTACCTGCAATTTGAAGGCGCAAGAAAGTCTTTCGAATAACTTGAACGTTTGGGTTTTTGGATTTTTGACCTTGTGTGATTCGTCGAAAATAGCGAATGACCAATGGCAATTTTTGAGCTGCTGTTTGCCGCCATCCTTGGCCCGACTCAACAACGTTTCATAGTTTACTAGGTGGATATCCCACATCCGTTCCGAGTGCTCGGTGTCGAAATTTAGGTTGCTAGCGAAGACGCGCTGGTATTCCTTTCCATTTAACACTCGAATGCGGAATTCGGTATTTTCTGCAAGTCTTTGCAGAGCTGTTGTGAAGGTGTGTGCAACACTTGACAGAGTAACCACCAACATCGGCTGCCTAGGGTCACATCTCTGATAATTAAGGTTAAGTGGTGGGGGCATAGATGGATGTGTGTAGCTTGGATCCTTCGTCAACCTGCCGTCTGCCCCCCCGATCGTGGAAGTCGCCTGCAGCTGGACCAGTTGTTCCTCATATGTAAGGCCATTGAAAATAGCCATAGGGATATTCCCTTGAATGGCTTGGTAGGAGATAATTTTAGATGTCATAGCAGCACCAATTGCTGTCCACGTCTTTCCCAGGCCCATCTCGTCGGCAATCAACACACCTGGAAGTGAGGACTCCCATAACCAGCGCCTAATCACAAACCATATCCCCCACACTTGATGCATCATAAACCGGCCATTGGGAATTCCCGGTAAAATCCATTTTGGACCCCCAGGTATCTCTCCGTTGATGACTGGTGCACTTTTCGCACCAAGATATTTGAGTGCGTCATCGAAACACTCCTGCTCATAAGCATTCGCATGATTGGTCAGTAAATTTTGCCACTGACCGCCATCTTGAGCCGGCGGATCTTTGTCGCCTCCAAACATCTCCAGAAAGTGTCGTTCATTGCGGTTGACCTTCATGCCCAGCGAACCCAAAATCCGGTCTAAAACATCATCTGTAATTCCACAAATTAGAGCTGTAAACAATGTGTGAAATAGTATAAGTTTGGGAACTACTTACCGGGTATTGCCTTCTCAGGAGACTGCTGTTTGCTGCGTGGGGTAGAGGTACCATCAGATGATGATGTGTCAGAGAGTGCAACCGATGGTTCCCGACTCAAGTTTTGAAAGTTCGATTCGATCAAAGTGTTCTCGTCCAAGAGGTGTGTTTGTTTGCCCTTGCCTTTGCTCCCCTCTTCTGCATTTCCCTCTTTTCGGGATACACTTTCCAGTTCCCTCCTCTTTTGTGACGGTCTATCATTGCTGCTGCTGTCGCTATCGCTGTCGGTATCAGCTTCTGGGTTCTTCTGACATGGTTAGCAGGCCGTCATTGTGCACAGAACAGGGTCAACTTGCCTTCCTCTTCTTGGATTTCTCTGTCGCGTAGATCTGTAGACTCTTTGGATGACCTGACGTCGATGAAAGGGAGAGCCAAAGTAGAAGAGCAGTATTGTATTCTTCTTGTGAGCAGATTGGCACCACTGCCTCCTGACCCGTCTCATAGCCCGGGAAGCTCTCCAGAACCTCCTCGTCGCCGACCCTCACCTTAAATCTCACCTCATAGGAGAAGTCCTTGGATGGCAATATCTTATATAGCCATTTGGTCAGGTCATCCCATGTAGCGACGTTGGAAAAGGCAGTTGATGGCAAAGGGTTCGTTAAAGATTTGTGTCTGAGAAGAACAACAAAACCTGTAAAGGACAAACCCACTAGCTGTAAAGGCTTTGATGATTCGGGCGCGGTGGTCTCCCTCTTCTTGTTGACCGTTAAGTCCATTCGCAGTTTGTTGCCGCATTGTACCAGCCACAGGTGCACCCAGTGCCGTCGGATGCGATTGTCATTCTGGAATTCGTTGATTGGCAACTGCTCCTTGTAATCCTCAATAAAATCGCTTATTGCCTTCTGCCAGATCTCGTCGCCACGGGAATGCCAGTATGCAATGCGTTCTGGTCCGGCAGCCACTTCCCGATGTTTCTCCATTATCCAGCTGTTTAGAAATTGCTTCTTGAAATTACTCCCTTCTCCACTGTTGTATCCCATGATTTGCCACAGCCTTTTTTCACTCCACCCTTCCTTTTTCGTTGCAACCGATATGTTCGATGGGGCACTGGCTTCCCATAATGTGTTTTCATCGTGGTGAATGGGGGTTTCGGAGCGCTGCAGCGGCGGTGCGTCTGAAATTGTGACCTCTTCACCGTTTGTCCATGGAGTTCTTGTTGAATCCCAGTGCTTGTGTTTCTTTGCCGAAGGCGCCATCATGATGTTAGCCGAATCTGGCTACCCATATGTTGTTAGTCTTGCACGGAAAGTCATATAAGCGTAGATTCGAGCCAACCAAACCTGATGATCTATAACCAGCGCTGCAATTGTAATATGTCCTAGAGTAGGCGGTGGTGTCGACGTCTGAGTGCTGTGATGGTTGTGAGAAGTAGAGTATATACCATTCTTGTGATCTCGGTGTTTGCCATCTCATTGGTTTCTTTGTTTTGCACCCAGACAAACATTGCTCCGTTGGCCCCCATCTCCGCCCCCGATGCGGCAAGTTGAATCCATGACTTGCCGTCTCTTCCCGAACCATCTAGTTGTTGGTAGAGTATCACGGACCCCTGCTCCTCTTCAAACAATTTTTGCCCCCCTGATAACGTTCGTACCATGCTAGCATTTTTAGGCTGTGCATTCAACTTTTGTCTCACTCATCTCTAGATCTCAGTCGTATGACTTTTGCAAAGCTCGATAGCCATCTCCTTCGTTAACACGCACAATCGTATTTTTGCTTCGCCAGAGGTCTAGGTGACACTGATTCAAGTTGAAGTGAAACTACGCTTGCGCACTATGATGTCAGTCACCAAAGGTGTTGTATTTCCAAGGGTCCAAGCACATAGAACGTATCACGGCCACTCGGATAGGCGTCTACCCGGATGAATCTTGATTGGCAGGAAGGAGTAAATCCTAAGTTCGTGATTGACTAATATCAATAACTCAGCAGCAACCGTGCCCTCGAGCCTTGTTCCGCAGTTTTTTGAAGATCGTTGTTTTGTGCCATTCACTTACAACGATCTCGGTTCTCTCCGCTGTATTGGCTGGTTGTCCGAGTGAACGCCTATCTGAGTGGCCCGTGATACTTTCTATCAGGTACTCTGTATAAGGAAAAAGTTTTGAGATGCATGAGCCAAAAAAAAGCAACGAGCTAAGTGCACTTTTGCTGGATATCCTGCCTAATGATACTCGCGAGAAAGCAAATACATCTCAGAATTTTTTCCCTGTACCGAGTATGATGGGCATACGTATCCCAGCATCGGCTACTGAAGGAGCATTGCTGTTGTGTTGGATGATGCATGGCCCCTGACACCTGCTACTCTAGTCTAGGTGGGCTTGAGCCAACATAAGAGCTTCAGATGAATACATGTGTACCTAGGTGAGCTTGAGGGCGGAAGGTAACTACTTAGTAGACACGCTTGAGAGCTAGGGCCCATTCGCACTCTAGGTGCACTTGATACAATAATATCACGCACCCTACAACTTTTTGGTGCCGGTACTAAGAATCACACAGTACGAACTCATCAAGATAAGTCATATTGCTCTGTCGCAACCTAACTTTGATACTCTAAATACTGCCACCACACACGCACATCGTCAATTCCAGAAGCATGTAGCCAATGTTGTAATGGAATCTCTCAAATATTGCAAGGCAAACCCCCGAGATTCCGGCATTCAAGGAAGGCCGCAAGCGCCGAGCTCGAGCCTCTCCGATACCCATCGCCGGAAATGACGATACCGATTTCACCCCCATTACCAGACCCCGAACCATCGGACGTTGATGAATTTCACGCGAGTGATGATGAGGAACTTGGTACGCGAGCTACAGCTTCGACCAAAAAAACACACAGACTGGAGACTTGACCATAATGGGACAACGACCTAACGTGCACCGAGGACGAGGCTCGAGGGGGAAGTTTACATATATGTAGATAACCTACCCTGTGACGGTTGTGGGCATGGCCGGTGCTCTCACACAGATAGATACACAGCCGGGCTACCGTCAATCAGTCAATCAAGCATCTATTATCTCCGTACCATAAGTAACACATTAAACGCTCATTTTAAACGCTCATTGCATCGATTGCGAGTGCTTAATAGTGACGCGTCCTGAGGACAAACAGTAAAGAACAGCAGTGGGTATCCTATACTCAGATCCTGCGATGTGCATGCAGCAAATTAGCTTGTCGATAAAGCAACTCGCATTTCTGTCGCGGGTGGCGGAATTGTATATTGTAGGTTCGTTCCCAACTTCATGGCTGTGTGGTCACGTGACCGAGCCTTCGCTTCTGCCTTTCAACAGCCCCGTCTCCCATCTACCTACCTATACCAACCTCAAACCACCTACCTCCCACCATACACACGCTATGTCGAGATATTCCCAAGTCCAGGTAATCTCTAGACAATCTTCTTACCATGATGGCGCATAATCTAGTTCCCAAACCATCTTCTCACTTATCTATACCTCCAGCATGGCTCCAGTATTCTCTTCCTCGCTCCGCCGTATCACATCTACCCCTTGACAATCTCCAAAGCAACCACCCAATCCATTTCTCTCTCTTCATCCGCGCTCTTGACAAACTACAAAAAAGTTCCGAAGCCATTGGAAATACGTATGGGTAGTTCCAGTTTTCCGGTACACATAGGTTCACCATGCTATATGTTATGTTATTGGCTGACAATAACCCTGTGTCATAACAAGCAGCTCGGAAACTTCGATTTCCGTATGGTCCTGCCACCACCTTGAAGTAATCCTGTCCGTGCGAATGAACCTTTGTCATCGACATTCGACTTTGGACGCGCGGGTAGAACAGCGTAAGATGTTCACATATTGGTCATTATTTGCTTTAACATTGCCACTTCTAGCTTGCTAACGAAAGAAATACAGAAACTTAACCGAATATCTCTACATGCTTCTGACATCCATTAAGAAATACATCCCCTTCTCCACAACAGGATACTACGACCGGTAACCTGCAGTAATTCTCCAAATTCCGCTTCACCATCTAACATTATTACATAGCGAACCACCCCCAGCGGTGCACTACCCTCCCTCGAAGAAGTCCATAACATTGTCGTGAGCCCTGACAATCACTCCTTGATAAATTAAAACTCAGTCTTTATCGGCGGCGACCCCAACGTCGACGACAAACTTGATCTTAAACGAATACGCAGCTTTTGATCCTATTTTCCGGTTAGCCCCTGCTTCTTCAGAACCCATCCTCGACACTAACAACCATACCTATCCAGGCTCCAGTACGCCTCTCCCTCCCCACTTCCTCCCATTCCTAATCCCCCATATCCACTGCAACGTCGACCGCATCTTCGCACTGTGGCAAGCGCTGAACCACACCGCCTCCTTCTTCGGCTTCTTCTCCGGCGGCTGCAGCCCAACCACCATCCCTGCCTTCCGGCCCTACGAAATTGGCGAAAGAGGTCGTGGATACCGTTCGTACACTATATGGACCTGTGCATGAGTTCAATGAGAGTATTTCCGAGGGTCAGAAAGTCAATCGGCGGGAGTGGCAAGACGGCGTCTGATCACCAAAGGATGGTAGAGGAAGCACAGAACGTATTGAATCAGGAACGAAACAGTGGAGGTCAAAGGAAAAGTCGAAGCAAGATCAGTCGTAAGAGGTGCTATTACAATGTATGATAGAAACTTAAGTACTAAGTACACATCATCTAGCTAGTATATTTTCCTCTGAGTACCTCGAGTTCAAGCTCAACCACTTTTAACATTAGTTCCAACTTCATCTTGGTTTCCGCGGCGCGATTTTCCTCTCTCACTCTGCGAAACTGCATTTCCTCCTTATCCCGTGCTCTTTCATGCTTTAATCTCTCCTGATCTAACTGTACCTGCTCACGTAAGGACTCAATAGCTTCTTCACCCGGCGTAAGCATTTTAACCTTCTTTGCATCTCCTGAACCCAAAGATTTTCCTCGCTTGAGTGGATTATTCGCTCCTCCGGTGGGAGGGTGGGCAGACTCATCCTCATATTCGCTGTTATCAGGTAGCTCTCGAACCCTTCCATGTACTAGCTGCAACTCGGTATTTCCTCCCGCTTCAGAAACAAATAGCGGAGTATATGCATAATTCTCTTCCCCATTCTCCTCGCTGCGGAGAGATTTATCTTTTCTTCCTCCCTTCGCCGGAGCCTTACTCTGAACCTTGGACGTGCCAGTAGTAGCTTTATCTTTACCGGGGTTTGCTTTGAGAGGCTGTGTTGTATTCTTTCCTACAGATGCACCCATGGTTAGCTGCTGCAAGGGAACAATCTTTGGTGCAAAGTGTTGGCTCTCACCCCAGTACTCCGTCATCTGCTTGCCTGGAGGCGAAGAATTCCCCGTAAAATATGGTGAAGGAGAGGACCCATAGGAGCGCCGAGGATGGCCAGTATGAGGATAGGCAGCATTAGGATACTGGTTGTAGTGGTTAGGGGTTTGAGGGTCGGTATTCAGGCTAGCATTTTCGCTCGCATTTTGGCTCGTCGACGGCGCTATTGACGCAATTGAGGGTAGGTTGCTTCGGGTAGACATCCTGCAACTGCAATCAGCACGCAGCTTTCCTTCTGTGATCTGGAGGAACTAACTGTAAAGCGATATGATGAGTATCTAGCTCCTGGTTCTTTGGTTCAATGCAACGGAAGCTTAGAGTACGTGAATATCGAATCAGATTACCGTGTACTTATAACTATAGGAGATGGTAGCTTGCGATCCAGCGATTCCACCATGCTGGAGCTGCAGCTGGGACCTGTGAGTTAGTGTAGCCAGTGGAAAAACATACCTTACTTCCTCTGGTCACACAGTGAATTGGCTCACAGACAAGAGGAAGTTCGGAGAATTCCGGACATGCGTTCCAGCTACCCTAGATACCTACCTAGGTAGGTACTCTACACATGTGGCTCAATGGGGTATCTATGTACTCCAGCTAGCCCCGGGCGGTTATCGCCGATCGATCAACCCGACCGATCTACCCAGGTAGTCTGTCAGTCGGCTTGTTCTTTCTTGCTAGCGTGCAGTAAATGCAGACGCTCGCAGCCAGCCACTAAGCACGCATCTGCAGTGTTGGTTCCTTGGAGTTACTCTAATTGGCGGGCCATGCATGAGGTGTTTCGAACCCCCGCATTTCCACTGTTTCGAACCCCCGCATCTCCACTGTTTCGAACCCCCGCATCTCCACAGTTCGGCCAAGCAAAAGGGCATATGCGCATTACTCCTCAGTCCAGCATCTTTATCTTTAACTGCCAACGCCACAAGTTTGGAGAATCCGGTTTAACCGCGACGTCGCGACGCAACTGCTCCTTTCGTTTGTCAACTATGCATATACTCGGTACAGGGTACTTCAATTTTTTTGCACTGTTTTTCCTATCCTAGTTCGTGTAGCTGCATATGTGGTCCATGCATCTCTCCCTGTACTACATGAGTATGTGCTTCGACATTCTCCCCGTCGACCGTTCTATGTTGGAACAACTTACCACTTCCTCTCTGGCGCACATGAAGCATTATTGCAAGTGTATAGTTAAGCAATTTGCAGGTGATTATGACTTCAAATGTGACAACAAAAACAAAAACACCCTCGATTTCAAGATTTCTTTTCTTGATTCATTGGACGGGACTTCAGCCACCGTCAGGTCTTCCGCAATGACTGACACTGTCTGTCAGCGAGAGCAAACGCAGATAGTAGAGTCTTTGTATTGATAAGATCAGTGCCTTTTTCCTGGCGAATCTCGACTTACGCACAATCCCGAGTTGGGGTTAAAGACTCTAATCGGCCTGAGACATGATATCCCAAGTGCACGTCTCGAGCCAAAAGCTGAAGCTTAATGAGACTTAGGTGAGACGAGATATTTTGGGAGATTTTTCAGCATGTCTCGGGATATGCAATAGGAGAGGGGAGGATAAACGCGAGTGGGTAGACAAGAACGAAGATTCATAGTACTAAGTATGTGCATACTCATATATATCTTATCACGGGGCAGGGGAGCGTGAGATTGAGGGGCCCGGGCAAGACGACAGACTCCAGGTATCGACGATATGTCTAGAACCCCTCCTGAGATCTCATCCCGTCTCGTTCCGCTCTGCCACTAACACTATACGCGTTTGCAGATTTAGAGGGGTCAGGAATTACCACGTCACCATGATCTGTAGGATCAGAAAATCCAAAAAGTGCACTTTGAAGTGGCTTGAAAGCGTACATATTGCCTTTATTGGGATATTCCCAGACAGATATCAATTTGCTCATGACCAGCGGCATATGTGGTTCATGCAGCTTATGGGGACGTTATACTTATGTGCAAAAAAACGTTGCCATCCATGGTATCATGAATACGAGTTATGAGTAATTGTCTCATGATCAATCTGCAGCCAGCTTTTCACGACAATCATGCAGACGCCTAGAATGGAGCTTGGAAATCACGAATCTTTCTCTAACCCGGCTCACCCTGATAGAATCCGGGGGCGTTGATATTGATGCCTTCATAATCTCTTTCGAATTCGCGGTGCTTAATATTATTTTTCAGACATCAGTCTCATCCCATTCATTATCCTTGAGTATTTTTCCAACCAGCACTGCTGCCTCTTCCTCCACCATCTTCGCAATGGTTGATCGCTACACATACATCGTTTCTTGAAGAAACAATCTTGCTTTGTTCGACCAGTTCATTCTTCACGCTCTTTACATATCTTAAACACCGCCAAATCTCACATATTTCACCGACCTCGACGGCCGCCTCATCATCATCTCCTCTACGATCCTTAGCGCTATCACACGTACTACACCTGTTGGGAAGAGGAAACTGTTGCGCGAGAAACATCGTGCGATATTGTTGGAGTGCTTTTGTTTCCTGGGGTTGTTGTTGGACATATGGGGGCTTTATCACTCCTTCTCTCTGCTTCGAAGCTTCTCGTCTACACTCATTACAATCCACCGCCATCACTACTCTATGTACCATATCGATATCAATCATCCCCCGACATGCCGGCAAGCTACCTCTAGCTCCACCCTAAATCCCGCGGCGCCGA
>MU122334.1:16972-28130 GCA_014904905.1 Wilcoxina mikolae CBS 423.85 | reverse complement strand
TGGCTCAATGGGGTATCTATGTACTCCAGCTAGCCCCGGGCGGTTATCGCCGATCGATCAACCCGACCGATCTACCCAGGTAGTCTGTCAGTCGGCTTGTTCTTTCTTGCTAGCGTGCAGTAAATGCAGACGCTCGCAGCCAGCCACTAAGCACGCATCTGCAGTGTTGGTTCCTTGGAGTTACTCTAATTGGCGGGCCATGCATGAGGTGTTTCGAACCCCCGCATTTCCACTGTTTCGAACCCCCGCATCTCCACTGTTTCGAACCCCCGCATCTCCACAGTTCGGCCAAGCAAAAGGGCATATGCGCATTACTCCTCAGTCCAGCATCTTTATCTTTAACTGCCAACGCCACAAGTGCTGTCTGCTTTGGAGAATCCGGTTTAACCGCGACGTCGCGACGCAACTGCTCCTTTCGTTTGTCAACTATGCATATACTCGGTACAGGGAGATCGAATGTTCTGAGATGCATGAGCCATGCAGGCGCCACCAGCTGCGTGGCTTGCAATGCGAAGGAAACATGCTTGGAGAAGGGTACTTCAATTTTTTTGCACTGTTTTTCCTATCCTAGTTCGTGTAGCTGCATATGTGGTCCATGCATCTCTCCCTGTACTACATGAGTATGTGCTTCGACATTCTCCCCGGTCGACCGTTCTATGTTGGAACAACTTACCACTTCCTCTCTGGCGCACATGAAACATTATTGCAAGTGTATAGTTAAGCAATTTGCAGGTGATTATGACTTCAAATGTGACAACAAAAACAAAAACAGCCTCGATTTCAAGATTTCTTTTCTTGATTCATTGGACGGGACTTCAGCCACCGTCAGGTCTTCCGCAATGACTGACACTGTCTGTCAGCGAGAGCAAACGCAGATAGTAGAGTCTTTGGCCCCAACTAGAGATCGTTCCTAAGTCGAGACCACCAATCATATTTCGTGAGGTAATAGGGTATTGATAAGATCAGTGCCTTTTTCCTGGCGAATCTCGACTTACGCACAATCTCGAGTTGGGGTTAAAGACTCTAATCGGCCTGAGACATGATATCCCAAGTGCACGTCTCGAGCCAAAAGCTGAAACTTAATGAGACTTAGGTGAGACGAGATATTTTGGGAGATTTTTCAGCATGTCTCGGGATATGCAATAGGAGAGGGGAGGATAAACGCGAGTGGGTAGACAAGAACGAAGATTCATAGTACTAAGTATGTGCATACTCATATATATCTTATCACGGGGCACGGGAGCGTGAGATTGAGGGGCCCGGGCAAGACGACAGACTCCAGGTATCGACGATATGTCTAGAACCCCTCCTGAGATCTCATCCCGTCTCGTTCCGCTCTGCCACTAACACTATACGCGTTTGCAGATTTAGAGGGGTCAGGAATTACCACGTCACCATGATCTGTAGGATCAGAAAATCCAAAAAGTGCACTTTGAAGTGGCTTGAAAGCGTACATATTGCCTTTATTGGGATATTCCCAGACAGATATCAATTTGCTCATGACCAGCGGCATATGTGGTTCATGCAGCTTATGGGGACGTTATACTTATGTGCAAAAAAACGTTGCCATCCATGGTATCATGAATACGAGTTATGAGTAATTGTCTCATGATCAATCTGCAGCCAGCTTTTCACGATAATCATGCAGACGCCTAGAATGGAGCTTGGAAATCACGAATCTTTCTCTAACCCGGCTCACCCTGATAGAATCCGGGGGCGTTGATATTGATGCCTTCATAATCTCTTTCGAATTCGCGGTGCTTAATATTATTTTTCAGACATCAGTCTCATCCCATTCATTATCCTTGAGTATTTTTCCAACCAGCACTGCTGCCTCTTCCTCCACCATCTTCGCAATGGTTGATCGCTACACATACATCGTTTCTTGAAGAAACAATCTTGCTTTGTTCGACCAGTTCATTCTTCACGCTCTTTACATATCTTAAACACCGCCAAATCTCACATATTTCACCGACCTCGACGGCCGCCTCATCATCATCTCCTCTACGATCCTTAGCGCTATCACACGTACTACACCTGTTGGGAAGAGGAAACTGTTGCGCGAGAAACATCGTGCGATATTGTTGGAGTGCTTTTGTTTCCTGGGGTTGTTGTTGGACATATGGGGGCTTTATCACTCCTTCTCTCTGCTTCGAAGCTTCTCGTCTACACTCATTACAATCCACCGCCATCACTACTCTATGTACCATATCGATATCAATCATCCCCCGACATGCCGGCAAGCTACCTCTAGCTCCACCCTAAATCCCGCGGCGCCGACCGCCTACGGTTGCATCGACTCTCGATGACGAACACCGTTTCAAAACGGCTTCCCCGATCACAAACCCCCGCGAAAAGGGGTCCTTACCACTACTAGTTTTTGGTTTGAAAATTTTCGCGTTCGATGCCTATCGGATTTTTGTCTCCTCGTGCATCGAATTCGGCAAGCCCAGGGTCTCCCAGGAAACCCCCTACTGGATTGTCATTGGCGTCGTTGGCTGTGACTAAGAACAGTCGAAGTTCGTCTGTCCGGCGGTCGGGAGGTGGAGTCGACGACGACAAAAGCACGCGTGCCCCGTACACACACGACAACACCGGCGACCGAGAGAGGGAGCCCCTACTGCCCCTCCACAACAGATGCGCTCTGCCACTGGCAGTAATTGAGATAAGGAGGTACCTAGGTGTGAGTTGGCGCGTTGGGTGTGTGAGATACCGCAAGCCTGCCAAAGAACTCCGAGCACCCGTACATTGGCTTCGCCGCTGCCCGACCGCCGGGTACACGGACTTCGACTGTCCTTAGTCACGGCCGGCGTCGTTGATCGAGTCGAACCTAGGACGTTCCTATACTAGACGGATGCTCTACCAACTGAGCTACCGGCCCTTTCACCTGGGCCGAGGTTGTGAAACATTGTTGTCGCCGCCGAATGAATGTGGATTGACACATTCCAATATATATGGGCCAGACCGGCCTGATTGTCATCGGAGATCCCTCCGACAAAGGATTCGCTGGTAGACCAGCGAATCTCTTCGCAATGCCGCGGGGCCGCGAAGTAAAGCTTTCGACGAAGTGAACCCCCCGTCAGTGGGGCTTTGCTTCAGTGACTCTGTCACCACCGGGGCCGATAACCTCCTGAGGATTGAGTGTGACGGCCCCATCCATGTATAAGGAATGTCAGTATGGTCGGGATTCACAAACTGGCCATACATGCTGCCAATTCCGATGCATGTGGCCAGTATTGGGATGGGACCTACATCATTCCAATACTTTGCCAAGAACCCTTGGTAGCAGCCTGGGCTCGACGCATACAGAACCACCCATACAGTCATCTACAATATTCAGGTTTCCATGATGATATGTATCTCGCCATGGAAAATGGGCGAGGTCGAAAACCTACAAAGATCGTGCGTTCCGGGAGCAGGTACTTTCTGCTGTGCCTTCGACCATCACCATCATCACATCCTCCTACCCAAAACCCCATCATCTCCGAATCCACCCTCGGAACCTCCTCCTCACCCTACAGCTAGCACACGACTGCTTCGAATTCCTCCACCACACTGTCTCCCCACTCCAGTCCTCCGAGTGTATGTTAAGGACAAGTCAATCAAGACGGGAGTAGTTGGTATCAGCCTGCATACTCGACAACCCTCGAGGCCTCCGATAGCACAGTAGTAGCCTACTTCTGCACCCCGTGCGATCGAGACAGCACCGGAACCCCTCTCTCCTCCTCCTCTCTTGCGCTCACCAACGAAACCCTGGACCCCGTCATGACCGTAAATCCCACCATCTCCCCCTCCTCCTCTTCGGACGCCAAAATCAACGTCCTAGTCCGCGCCCAAACCGGCGGCCCTTACACTCGACATCCCCGTCATGACCGTAAATCCCACCATCCCCCCCTCCTCCTCCTCGTCGGATACAAAAATCAACGTCTTAGTCCGCGCACAAACCGGCGGCCCTTACACTCGACATCCCCGTCATGACCGTAAATCCCGCCATCCCCCCCTCCTCCTCCGATACCAAAATCAACGTTCTAGTCCGCGCACAAACCGGCGGCCCTTATCACCCGCCTCGAGGCCTCCAACAGCACAATAGTAGCCTACTTCTGCACCCCGTGCGGTCGAGACAGCACCGGAATCTCTCTCCTCCTCCTCCTCTCTCGAGCTCGCCGACGAAACCCTGGGCCTACAGGGTCACTGGTACTTCTGGTGGTTCCCGTCCACCGTCCTCCCTCCCGAGCCAACACCTGGCATCCCCGTTATGACCGCAAATCCCTTATCACACGTAGGAACGCTATCTACAAGCCGTGAAGCGCTTCATCACCTACCTCGGAAGACAGTACCACCACTGGTCTACCAAGATTCACCGACTACAGTTATCGAGTTTCAAATCTACAACACGGACAGATACCATCGCAACACCTACACAGACCTATACTATTACCGGATACCTAGACAGAATACGCATGGTCGAAAGGTTCATACTGTTGGGCAGCGGGGCTCTGATAATTGAAGAAAGATGGCGCAAGGCAAGCAGAAGGAAGATCACGGAGGTGCGGTTCACACTTGGTATATTATAGCACGGATGGATTTCACTTTCTTTACTACTTGTACGGGATGGCCTTCCCACGGAGTGTATGAGGAGGGGGAAGTGTTGCATATATGTACATAGATAACCTACTCTGTGACGGCTGTGGGCATGGGCCCGAGCTTCGTCGCACAGATATATATATGGGGACGAAGTCCTCTACTGAATCAATCAAGCATCTATCTCCGTATCAAAAGTAACAGCACTTGTTAAACTTATGGTTCTCGAGTTGTCTGATTGTCTATATACGTGGAGAATGACTTCTCTTAAGTACCATTACTGACGGTGCCATGCCATAAGATGCCGAGGCCTGTCATGAAGCGCTGCGCCTCCATGACGCTTCTTGCCACCACCAGATGGCCGCATCGTCATGATGGATGACATCGACGATCGCACCGTCATGACTAGATGACGTCGGCAAGGATGCTTATAGTAACAGCACTCGAATTCACGGGTGCGAGTGATATTTTGTGTAGCGGTTGAAATATTCTTCTAAGGTGTTCTCGTGTACCAAACTTTCACTCAGCGAAAAGCAAAGCAGGGGCTAGCAGGCGAGATCACTTCTAAGGCAGCGGTGTATGAAAACCACTAAATATCACCCAACGGTCGTCGGTCGAGCGGCAATTTTCTTAGACAACCGTTCCGTTCGTTATTTTCCCAAACGCGGCCTTACACCTTCATATCGCAATAGCCTCCGGATCCAGCCTCGGTAGATCCATCTCTGGGGAGTCCCTTAGCTTGTGCCTCTAAATTCAACACAAGCTCCTTTAAGCTAGTTATGTCTTGCTCCTGCCGTGTAAATCAAAATCCGCAGAAATTGTATTTACTGCAGTTATAGTGTACTTAGAATCCGGGGCGTGGTCGACTCCCAGAGTACAGCATGCTCCCGGAGTTCAAGCATCATACACCGGACCCACACACTCTACGGGATGTGGGAAATTGTGGGCATGTATTTTCCCCGTAGTAAATAGTGCACAGTAAATGCGTGGTCACAATTTGCATGTATTAAACTCATGTGCATGCATTATTGTCCCATACAAACATGCAATTCTATCAATTGTTCCCATACAAACATGCAATTCCATCAATTATTCCCATACAGATTAGTATATCCCGCGAATTTCCACTACAATTTCCTTGTGTTTTCCCACGCAAGTATGTAGGGGAAATTGGTGACAATTGTGGTGATGTTTTCGAATTCTGATTCCATGGTGTTGAGGTTTTTAAACCGCTGTATTTAAGTCACAGTTACGATTCACAGCAAGGGGTTATGTCTTCTCCGACCTACTTTTTTGCCGCGAGTATTTTCGGAGTTTCCAAGTAGTTCAGGAGCGGTATACATGGGTGTGAGCCTGCAGGTTGCACGGTGGTGGTGGTGATTGGATGGTGGCGGTGATGATTATGATTGCAACGCTGACATGTACTTACCTGTACTTGGTACTGTATGTAAATTCCTGACAATTGTAACATAGGTGCCATGTATTTACATGTAATTAGAAATTGTGGGTAAATTATATTTACCCTAATACAATTATCTTCGAATTTCCCCACAATTTTCCAGGTCTCGTAGAGACAGCACCACGGTCCGAAGTGACAGCACTCCAGATTCTCCGGGGTGCTGTTCACCGCACACCACGGGAAAAAGCTCTGCTCCCCAGCATCCCAAGTGCGTCCCTCCTGTTTGAGTTTACTAGGGCGTCGCGACGGTTTCAATTGACTTGACTGCAGCCTCAATCCTTCGTGAGATAAACTCGTCCTCGTCGTCCGGGAATACGACCGGGCTCCTCAATGAGTGCACGGAATGCTTCTGAACTGCATTATAACTAGAGACGGGACGAGATCTCAGTAAGGTCCCGGGACATCTTTTGTCCTTAAGCTTGGGACATCAAGGTCTTATTGTCCCGGGCGCAAACAGTCAGCTATCTCAGTACATGTATACGTACTTTAGGTAGGAGCGTGGTGTTTACATACAGAGCTCGGGAATGCATCAACCGGAAGGGGAGAGCAGTCCTAGGCTCAAGTTCTTTGGTGGTGGTGGTGTTTCCAAATCGTCGTCGCGGGAGTGGGAGTGGGAGTAGATTAAAAGAAGGAAAGAAGGGATTGTTTCTGGTTAAATTGTTTTTTACAGCCCCCCATGTCATAATTGTGCCATGGGTGGTGAAAAAAAGATACCCATAAGTTCTTTGAATGAGAACCCATGAAAGTTGAAATTGTCACCTCAGGGCCAACTTTGAATGAAAGCGCCACGGACTTTCATGATCAGGTTCCGGCTTTCGGGAGATATCTCCAGGACAAGGCTGTACCGATCAGCGACCCGGGCCCGGAAAACCTAACGATATCCGGCTGTGGCGAGGTAAACTCAAGGTTTTCTGGTAGTGATTCTCATCCAAGATCCATTAATTTAGCTCTGTGCTTACTCAAGTAGGTTGATGGAAGATGGAAGATTAAGTACAGAGCGCAGGAATGTTTAAATTAAACCCATATACCTACCAACGAAACGATAAGATAAACCCAACGTCTAGCAATAAGACCAAGCAGAAACTTCAAACCACCCGCAACTCCCAACGAAATGACAAACCTTATCCACGAACCTAAGCCCCAGGAACATCCCATTGCCAAGAACGTTAACCAGCTGCAGTACCACAGGCACCTTCAGGTTTCTGCGGACGTCACCCCTAGCCAAGCCCGGAGGGTGCGGCGAACTCGCGAGACGAGACATCACGTCTCGAGTGCTTTTCTGAGTTTGAGGAGTCTCGAGACCTCAGGCATTGACATCACGAGTGATATATGATGACGAACAATATACTGTACCGAGCGCGAAGCTTCGGACGTAGCGCATAACAGATGGGCGGTATGGTAGGAATAAAGCGTGTTTTCGTGGTAGTCACAGGGCATGCGTACGAGTGTATAGAGTCTTCCCGTCACACCACCAGGAAGAGATGGCATTCAATTTCCAACTGAATGGTGGTTAGAAGACACCATGATAAGAAACACCTCAAATTTCGAATTCTCAAGAATTAAAAGAAAAGGTGTCACATCAACCCCGTCAGTAAAAAAAAGACATCACATCCCAGTGCTCGTCCGAAGCTTCGCGCTCGGTACAGTATACTCAGTATGTTCCGACCCACACGCCAAAATTTTCCGTTTGTCAACCTATCGACCTTTGGCCAATCGGTCAACTCTTTGGCATATAGGTCGACTAGTTGGCCAACAGGAAGAGTTGGTGAATGGGTCAACTCACTGGCAAAGTGGTCAACCGGTGTACCAAGTTCGCAATCACAGTATTAGTTACAATTGATTTGTCTCTGCGATATTATAAATTCCAACAGATTGGCAGTCATCATTGTTTGCCCCTGTCAATGATGGCTGACTGTAAGTCTTTTCTGCGTATGTTTCACATTCATTTTTCTGTTCGAACCCGGTACACCTGGAGCACCACCACCGTTAATTGCTGTGTAGGAGTGTATGCGCGTCTGGAAGGTATGTTTCGTGCATAAATTGGGCCCAGATTACGGTTGTGGATGAGGATGTTGAGACTGTTGCAGGATTTGGTTGAAAATCGCGTGGTGACGGCGGTTGCTAAGTCAAAAACACATGAACTTTTGACCCCCGGCTTCCACTGCGCTCGCTTCCATTCACACTTCACCCCGCGTTCTCACCATCGACATGGCTCTGAGCTGGACAACATGTCAATACACCAATGATGGGCTCCTCCCCACCAAAGGCGAATTATTCGTCTCGGATACCACGTCACTATAATCCCATTCAACTACGGCCCACAGTCGACCCTATCCTCACATCTCCGCACCACCCCCGGCCCCCGCCACCATCAATTACAGAACATATCACGCCAGCCACTTCGTCCTTGTCGTCGACGCCTTCGACCTCGGCCCCTCCCGCAGCGACATCTCGATAACCTTTTTTCCCATCCTGAGCTACTCCGGTAAACCGAAGGGACACGCCGGGCCATGGGTGGTACTCGTACACCAAACGCCAGCCATGCCTCAAGACTCTATAACTCTGCCTCCTGGAACCCCGCATTGCCACAGGAGTTTGTGCATTTGTTCGGTTCCACCGAGATTGCATTTGATGGCTGGATCAATACCCGTCCATCTTAGCTTGCAATGTACCTCGTCTTCCCAAGAGCGCCCAGGTTCGTACCCCCCCTCCCCTCCCCCGCTCGATCCCACTCAGAGATTCCGGGGCTGATAGGAATAGTGGCTCCGCCCCATCACCCCCGTTATCACGCGGCTGCCGTATCTGCTTCAGTCTGCGCCGGCTACTACTACTCCTACCGCTACGGACCTGAATGTGAAGCTGGCCGAATATGATGGCGCTGCTATCCGCGCGGGGAAGGATGATGATGATGATGATGGTGTTGAAGAGGGCGAGATTCTAAGTGGGTGTGGGCTTTCTAACAGCAGCGAGCTTTCAAGCGGATGCCAGTCGGATATGGATGGGTGGTACGGCAACTTGAGGGTGGGGGCAGTATTGGAACTGTCACCAAATAGAACCTTCCATGTATCCTCACCGGATGCACCAAAGGAAACTCCAACAGGGCGGCGACTGTGGCACAACAAAGTCGATGTAATCTTGGACCAGCTGCGAACGAGTTTCAAAGCGTTCCGTATGCCTTCCATCCACATTTCCTTGAACGAAGCCATGCTGCGGGCTACAGGGAACTCCCTTGGCACCTACAAGATGCTAAATAGGCTAATTGAACAAGGTTTTAAGTCCTACGTGGTGGCTGATTATGGTTACGTTTGGAACTTCGAATCAGGCTGGCCCCAGACCCAGTACCCCATATTGATCGGAAATCCTACGGACTATTCAACCCACTAACCAACTCGCGACTATTACCGCGACACAAAATCACTGCGAACACTCGAATTCGACACGGAATGGCCAAAGCACCGATTGACATAATTTTCAGTACGGAGCACCTGAAACCCGTCATTGAATCATTCTCCAAAGCCCCATCGCGAGTGCCATCACTACCTCCGTTTGCAAAGTACGCCCCATACCTTCGTAATTGCGATGCCACGATACATCTCTCCTGGCACCAACTTCATCGGCATGTATCCTAGGGAATCATATACAATCTGTCCCTCCACAATGTTGTTTGCAACCAGCACGATCAGCGGCGCAAACAATCCGGTGTGTGGTCAACTTCGATTGAGGCAATGAGGAAAGGCGGCAATAGAGACCGTGGGCCCCGGACAAATCCAAAATTCACCTTCGAGAATTCTCACATATTTAGCCAATCAACAGTGCGATCGACTGTAGATCTACCAGCAGTTGTGCGGTCAAGAGTGAGAATTCTCACTTAGATTTGGCCGGGGCCCACGGTCTCTAATAGCAAAATTAAAACAACGAGAAAATAAAATACCCCGCTAACCCCGCCTGCCAATCTAGTAGGCGCTAATGCATACAGCGGGACGGGCCGCAGTGCATCAACAAAACATGCGGCTGAAATTTGAACTATTCTGATTTTCAGCGAACTTGACGCAGCAGGAAGTAGAGGCAGGCATGGTAGCATTATTAATGGTCTCCGGGACCCGCGAGTTGGATAGTGTGTTGATAGTGCGTAGGTTTTCCGATATTGATGGGCTTACTGCTATGGGAGATGTTGTTTACCACCTTCTCAGCAAGCTCCCGGTCTCACGCTACTGGATAGTGTACCTTGACAACTTCTATACAGCTTTACCACTGCTGGGGAGATTGCGTCATGGCTTTCAGATGGGGCCATCACGGCCCAGCTCGGCTGGATTTCCTCCGGAGCTTAAAATTCCGAAGCAAGATGCCAGCAAGTACGACTATCATGCTTCGAAGAGTATTGTGCTCAAAGATCCCAGCGAAGTTATGGTATGATAATGCCCCGGTGACCACTGTGCATTCGCTGGAATCAGAGGTGCAGCGGGTCAGAAAGCGGCCAGGGAAGAAGAGCACGAATGCCAAGAAGGCTCAAGAGGCGTCCATGAGAAAGATATGCCGATATCTGAGTATCACTATATGGGTGGAGTGGATATTGTAGATCAGATGCGCAGTTATTTTGACACTCTCCGCATCTGGAGGAGTGCCTGTGGTATTGCATGGGGTTGTCCTTGCAAACCGAACTTGGAGCCCATGTAGAGTGCAGCTTTAACTACCCCCTAGGCTGACAGAAACCCGGTCATTGAGTGTCACTCACTAGTCCCGAGCTGCCCCGGGACGCCCAGAAATATCTCGTACCGTCATCGCCAGAGTCCTGTGGGTCCCGGGCTCGCGTCCCAGGACGAGCTCCCGGACATCTTGTCCCGTGCCTTACACTAATAAGGAATTCTGGCTACAGTGTGCCTGGGGACTTCATACTCGCAGGAAATCCACTTGAGAGAGGGAAAGACAAGCCAGAAGCGAGCCGCAGCGACGCCAAGGCATGCCCGCTGGTAGACACTGTGACTGTGGCCATTTTCCAGTGCACCTTGAGGAGCGAAGGCGGTGTTGGTTGTGCAGGTGGAAACTGCATCACTGCGTGGGGAAGGACAACTACACAGAACCCGGTGGGCTTGCAGAAAATGTGATAAACCCCTATGTTTG
>MU122333.1:45123-92728 GCA_014904905.1 Wilcoxina mikolae CBS 423.85 | reverse complement strand
GGGGGGGTAATCAGGGGTAAGGAATCGATTCGCAGTGTCCGTTTGTCGATAGCTGTTGTGGTTGTTGACGTATTTTCGAAAATCGGTTTTGCTAGTGTGGTTGTCGTTATAATTAAATGTTCTTCATAGTTGAAAAAGCCTGTCGGCTCCACTATTGTTCCGATCTTTTGCAGCTCTGATCAAACGCATTTGACCAACTATTCTGGCGAGAAAAAGGAATGGCCGATCTACCTCAGTCTTGGAAACATTAATTCGACGATTCGATCAAAGCCCTCGAGCCTTGCCAGTATCGTCATCGCCCTGCTTCCAGTACCTCCGAAGCATCATCACCGTGGTCGTGGAAAAACAGCCCCCATCAAAGAGCAACAAGAATACAATCGGGAAGTGCTTAGACGGGTTTTTGAGATTATTTGTCGTCCTCTCGATGCTGTTTTCGAAAAACGAAAACCCATGCTCTGTGCTGATGGAAAAATGCGACAATGCTTTCCAATCATCTGTGCTTGGACGGCTGATTACTTTGACAATATTCACCTCCATGCAATTAAACATCCAGGTTGCCTGGTGTGTGAAGCCCCGAAATCGTCGTTTGGAGAGGGCAATCGATCTACCTGGCCACGCCGTGATTATCGACTACATTTCCGAAAGATGATTCAAGCCACACGATTCGATAATCAAGACCAAAACCATGCACGTGATTATCTCATAGAAAGAGACATAGCGAGGACAGAAGGCATCGTTTGGAATATGAAATGCGTTTCTTTGCATACATTGATCGTTCCTGATGTTTTACACACTATCTATCTCGGTATTCAGAAGCATTTGATGGAGTGGATAGTGCCATTTTTGGAGTTTCACAAACGAATTGACCGATTCAATGATCTTGGGGCAATAATGCCTCATTATCCAGGATTTGCACAATTCAATAAGCCCTACACAGCCGTGATACAATGGAGTGGCAAAGAGATGAAATCATTAGGCTGGATTATTGTTCTCATTGTCGCGACGACGCTTTTCGATCCTTCTTCGGAGCAGCAAGGTCCATTCAAATCCGCCATGCTCTGTGTCAAAAACCTCATCTACTTTCACATCATGACTCAGTATTACAACCATACCGATGCGACAATCAAATATATGGAAGACTATCTCAGTGAATTTCATCGTCACAAAGACGTCTTTTGTCGTTTTCGTGCCAAAAGGTCAACCAAGAAGGTTGCCAAAGCTCTGCGAAAGCAGCTCGCCATCGATATGCAACATGAGCGGGAGAATGATCCTGCATGGTCACGTCTTTCCACAGCGGCAAAACGTCATCGCATCGACGAGGACAAAATTCAAATCGATTCAGAAATAGCGTCGCACTTGAGTGATGAGTCTGACTTCAACTTTGTCAAGATGCATCTGTTGAATCACTTTTCAGATCACATACGTCAGCTAGGGCAATTATCAAATGTAAGCTCTGAACTACTGGTATTGTCGATGATGGACTTGAAAGATGCGTACCGACAATCAAACTGCCATGAGCCATCTTTCCAGATTTTGCGCACGAAAGCCCGGAACGAGGTGTTCCAATTCAAAGATCTAAATCTCAACGCCGAAAAACGTCGTCATGAAAACCAAAATCTATTTCCCACGTCTCCGGCAATTCGAATGATGAAAAATCACCGGCCAGGAATCAGGTCTCTAGCAGACCTCTCATTCTGGTGTGGAATGCCAAAAGGGGAACTTCAAAATCACATCGCATGGTGTTTCAAAAGATATGGTAACTACACCGGATATGTCGATAACGACGAAGAATTTCGTCGTCTACAAAGCGCAAAATACAGTCGTTATGATTCCGCAGCCATTCCAGTGACATCATTTCAAGGCGACAAGCAGACGATTCACATTGTACGATGCACTGGAACCAACCAATAGAGGAAGCATAAGCCTTCCCGAAATGATACAGTTTTACTCTGGGATGGAACACAGGGACAGTTCAAGTCGACTAAAGGACGAATTCCAGCGAGATTACGATGTCTTTTCGTCATTGAGGATACAGAGTCAAATCAACAATCACTTTTGGCCCTTCTCACCACAATGGTTGCAGGCCCAATGCGCAAGGTTCCGGGGATGGTGATTGTTGAGCAGCAAGATCAGACACCTACATTACCTTTGGAGGACGGTAGTTATCGTCGAAAACCCCTTTTTGGCGTTGGATCGACGTATGTCATCCCTTTACACATGATTCAGTGTGCAGCCCATATGCTTCCATTTTCTTCTGATCCAGATAATTGTCAATAGTTTTTAAATAATACTATTGAATTAGATGCGTTCAATTTATTGTATGAGTAGATAGGACACTTGAAATCGTCATTGCGCATATGGTATAAGTCGATCACTTTTATATGTGGAAGAAATTTGTATATTAGTAAATATTAGACATAGCAGTGCGAAATGTGCAGCTCTGACAACGAAATGTGGTATCACGTACAATAATATGTGATAACAATGACATAAGTTGATATTATCATGAGATCAGGATAAGTGGGAACTAAATCTTAAGCGAAAAACTTAAAAATTGACAATGAGTGTTGTTACGTGAGTTGCCAACTTGGCGACGACTATTTGAAATGCTTGGAGTACGAATTTTGTATGGTGTGGGTGGCAGCACGGGGTCAAGTTTCAGTGACGCTTAGAACGTTCAGAACGGTATCGACCGTACTGTACTGTCTCAGAAAGCAAATTAGTTGTTGCTGATGAGCCCCCTACCGCTCCATCTGGAGCTGAAGGGTCCCGGTACACTCCACATCCTCCTCCCCCTCCACCTGGAGCTGAAGGGCCCCGGTACACCCCACATCATCTTTCCCCTCCACCAAGACTACCAGTTGCTCCAGGCTCATGGTCCACAAACCCTTCCCCACCTTTGATGCAGCCCACCTTCTCACACCCACTCCCAGCACAGCTGGGAGCACCAGGAGCACCGACAGCTAGACCGGAAACTGCCACTTCTGAAGAGACCAGCGAGACTGAAGAGAGTGCGGCCCCTGAGCAATGGAGATGGACCAAAGCGCTACCCAAACTGTCACCATGGACCCCAAATTCTAACATCCCCTTCGGTCAATGCTGGTGGCAGATCACTCTCGGTGAATTCCAGGGTCAGACATCCCTATCCGACATTGTTCCACCCAATGGAACTGGAGATGAAAAAAAGCCACCCAATATTGCTGGGGCTAAAGTCACTACCGGGCAACTAATGGTTACGATAGGCCAAGTTAAAAAGGGGTCCAAGAAACGTGACACGCATGAGAGAAGCGACATCTCCAAGTTTGAGAATAATATCCAGCACGAATGGCTGATTCCTCGGTACCTTCGAAGCGTGATGGGACCACTCCGCTTGAGGACGAGGCGGATCGAGGGGCGCATGGAGTTCGAACTTTGGGAAGCAGCTATCTCAGATGTCATCCAGTGTTATGAGGAGTTCCTACCCCTTGACCAGTTTGATGATTCTGAGAGTATCAGGCACAACTGGATTCACCATTTCATCTGAAATCTATGCAACTGCCTGCGAGAGACAGACACCAGAACCATAAAAGGTGACAAAAAGAAAGGGAAGGAAGGGGGTGGGAAGCGCAAGGCGGAGGGTAGCAGTGATGAACACCCTCCCAAATGGCCGAACATTGAGGTGGCTGATATCCAAAACAAGTCGTTTGTGGTACGGGTGCACGGAGATGCCACTTCTGGCTCTCTATTCAGGTCATTTCAAGTACTTGAAGAATATTCCCAACTTGTGAAGTGGATCGGTATGGCAAAGCTGAAGGGCCCATTCACTCTCCAGACCATATATGGCTGCCATTTGAGTGAAGAAGCTGCTCAAGACACCAGAGTTACGGTTGGGCAGGAGTATTGTGGCGGTGTTTGGAAGCAGGAAACATGTAATGGGGAGGTCCAGAACTTCCGTGCAGTTGCGCCTGAAGCAGCGACTCTGCTCCTTGAGGCGAACCTGTGGAATGGAGATGGGGAGGACCCGCCTGAGAACGTCCTGTTAGTGGAAGAGTCCAAGAAAAGCAATGATGGAGAGGGAGTAAGTTAGGAGTGCCTGAAGTGATGAATGAAGTTCTGGGCTAGCTGGAATTCCTTGTAGAGAGCACCCCCACAAACACCCAAAAGGAAGTCTCCCAGAACCCCCGGAGTACCACCTGATATACCCCGTAAGAGGAGGATCCCAGCCCAGCTAGATGACTACGCCAATTTGCCTGTGCCACCGACTCCAAGTGCTCTTGCTGCCCTGGTTCAGGAAATGAAGAGCACCATATTCTAGACAGCGATTCACAATTCGCCAAAGAGTTGATCGTGCCTGAAGGTTACGAGTTAGCGCAAGTTTTGGATGATGCTCTCATGGCCACTATCAACAACGCCTTCGAGCACGAGTGTCTTGAAGAAGCAGTTGCATAACTGGGTACTGTCTCACACAGAGATTCACCTACGGATGCCATTCGAGGGCCAAAGTATACCTTGAAGCAGTTTCCAGAAGTAAGATTTCTTGCACATCAGGTGTGGGCGATTTGGTTCATTGGGTGATGAAGGATCTTCGATGTGGACCTTCCTGGGGTGCTCCTGGCTGATGAAACGGGACTTGGGAAGATGTTCACCATCTTGACTACGGCTCTTTATGCCAAGTCAATTATAAAGGATGTGACAAATCACTATGAGACACAACTACTGGTGCTCTTTAACCTCTCGCTTGGCAGATGGTATCAGGTGGTAGAAATGGGCTTCTCAACCCTCAGCGCTGTCCAGAAGCAATGGTACCCTTGCACTCACCCTAACCCTGTTCCTCAACATCTTCTCCAGTTGCTTGATGATAATCAGATAACTGACCTCCCACCATGGAATCCGGTACTCTGTGTGGTGGTCTCAAGTGTCTGGGCAACATTCATCGGTGCAATCAATACCATCACGAACGGCACTCCGTTTTCGGTGTGCGATCTCTACACAGAAGATGGTGGCGACCTGACTCACCCACACCTCAACGTCTGTGTGGAACATCCTGAGAGAGGTTGGGACATCCATGTGATCACCTACGATACGTTCACGAGCTGGGTGCAAAGAAATGAGAACGACACAGTTCGTCAGCTTACGAACTGCCAGTGGTCGTGGGGAATCTTCGATGAGCACACCGCTTCAACGGTCCGAAGTCCAAGGGTTGGTCAATTGCACCTGAAGTGCAAAGTGGTTTCAAAGTGCAAGTTACGGCGATGATGGCCTGCCACTCACTGAAGGCCTGGGGAAAAACAACTCGGTGGGTATTCACAATTCCAGATGCGCTTGAAAATGAGCGAGCAGCAGAAGAAAATGGTCCCGAGGCTTGGTTGTCGGCGATCACCACCCTTCAAACCGCTGTCACCAGGGGAAGTTCCTCTGAAGCTCAACAGGAAGCTGTCTCTGTGATGACTGAAGTCGCTCACCCATGGACAATCCGCCGATGGACAGAGTCGCGGCTGGCTTCAGTTGCACCCCTGGTTTACATCCCAACTGAGGATTTCCATCCAGTCGCACTGGAGTGGTCTCAGGAAGATTGGAAGCAACTCTCTGATGTCGTCACCCGAGTCATAAGGATCAAACTTGAAGGCGAGTATGGGGTCGCTTGGCCGAATCATCGCTGGCAGCTTGCTTGCTTTTCACTACTCTTGGAGCAAGAAGGTGATCGTTTTGCCGAGGGCCGTTGCAAGGAAGAGTGGGATGCCAGCTGTTTCGTGGAGGGACTGATTTTCAGATGGCTCTGAGAATCTTTCTTCTCTGAGTTGATCAGCAGTTGGGCGACTATTCCTGAGATGGATGACCAGCCTAGTACAGGCTCTCCTGTCCTTTCACCGCTTCCTCAGAAGCCTGAACTTTGTTGTCCTTTGCCCAGCCTGGTTCACCATCTGGTATGGTGGATTTATCGCCATGTCAACTAAGATACCCAGGTCATTCGCATGTTCTCCAAACATTCCGCCGACAGGCACAGCGAAGTTATGAATGATTTCCAGATTTCCCCCTAGTGCTCCGTCTTCATTACCACTACCAAGATTGGATGCACTGGGCTCAACCTCGTGGCTGCCAATCATGCGGTGATTCTTCAGAAGCCTAGGGTTCTCAACGAGCAGCGGCAAGCTTTTGGATGGATTGTGCGACTGGGTCAGATGCGTAAGCCTCACACCTGGCTTATCAACACTGGTCCAAACGGCTTCGATGATAGAGTGACTGCGCTCCATATGGTCAATGGTACTACTCAGCTAAGTGATTTGCATGGACTGATGAATCGTCCGACGATAAGCAAGGAGGACGTCTGCAACATTCTCAAATCACGCATTGAGGAGACTGCCATGCCGGCTGGGATGTTGTTGCAATCGGAATAGCTGCTCGGGTGTTTTTAGGTGCGCTTGGGTTTGGGTTTTTATTGATGGGTCGTTTTGTATGTTTTTTTAATTTGCTGGGGTGCATCTGGGAGTATTCTTTGTGGTTGAAAGGTCTAGGTGTGCTTGGGTTTGGGATTTCATTGATGGGTGGTTTAGAATGTTTTTTTATTTGCTGGAGTGCATCTGGGAGTATTCTTTGAGGTTGTACAGAGTTCATGTGGGGGTATTGTTTCGGCTGTTACTGGGTTTCTTCTTCAAAATGGGCTAGATTTTCTGAATCTCTATGATCGCTCATGTATCACTAGGTCTAGATGTTAGAGAATCGATGGCTTTGGGTTACAGTATATATCTACTTAATATTACATGAGAAACATAATGCAGTTGTGAATAATTAATTATGGTGGTAGTCGAGGGTGAGGGAACCCAGTGGTCGAGCTGTCAGGTGAAACTTGCTTGCCCAAAACCAGATTTAGAAAGCGAAGGCATGGACTGCACGGTTCGGATTGTGCTCGAAATAGCAATACATTCGATCCTAATTTCCAATGCTATCCCCGATGCATCTACCATACACCGAGACTAAGCCCTGCCGACGCTTTCAGCTTCCAAAGTGGTACTAGCAATGTTTAATATGTGCGCTCGGCCCACTCAAGCGTTCGCGACAGACTGAGCTCCAGCTTAAAGATTCCACAGTATACAAAGATCAAGTGAAAATAGATGCTTAGGTTCGACATCATACCAGCTGATAGTCACTCGATTTTTCCGAATGGGAGTTAGGTACGTCCTGGAGTATCCCCCTGGCAACCACCAACATAACATGATGTTTTTGTCCCTTCTGCTCCATTCCATCTCATCTCTTTTTATCATATCTGTACACCTAAAGCTATACCTGCCTGCCTGCCATTCGAATCATCTCAGCTCCACCTGGACTAAAGCTCCTATTCTATCTACCATTCGGTGAATGCTTTCCCCCACCGGATCTTGTCTGCAGGTGAACTGACTGTATCTGGATAGACACAATTCACACTACAGAAGATACTATGTACATTCAGCGTGAGATTGCATATAGCTGCGGTGCAGTACTGCATAAGTTCGATCGCTACGGGTTCTCAATTTTGAGCAACGGAAACTGCCCAAGAGGTGCATCTCGGATTCCGATATTGTCTCATGACTAGGAATGCGACTTTGCCCAGGACTATCACGGCGGCAGCGGAATCATGTAGCAGCACTTCCTGCAGATTGATAGACAGGACTATCGACCACTAACTAAGATAATTCATTCCAGTTCGCCTATTAGAGCTCTGGTTAGTCGAACCGAGCCTGCCGAATTTGTGCTGCTCGTGCTCGAACATGTCGAGCTACTGGTAACTGACCACAGCACCACAAAACCCAGTGCTTAACTTGCAACGAAAATGCAAACGAAAGCGTCAATCGTTCGAGTGCAGCTACAATTATGGCAGGGTATTAGACACATTCAAGGACCATTGAAGGCAGGAGATTTCCTGGGGCAATGTTGAAGCCAAAACGGAATGCGAAGCACTGGTATCCCAACAGTAAGACCACCGGTAGCTCTCTCGTATCCAGACCAATCTGCATGGTTGGTCGGCTGTGATAACAGTCGACATAGCAGATTTCAGCAGCTCAGACACTCCTGAAAACTCTGATGCAGAGCATGGGCTTGCATCTAGCTCAACCACGTCTGAGTCTGAATCTAGCCACGTCACAATGGTAAGCAGTCCTGAAGTCCGAATACCTGTTCATCTCACTAACAGATCTCTGAACTCAGTGTATGGATTAGCAGCTCAGGTTCTTCTCAGCTTCAGTGGGAATGAACAGGTTGTCTTCTTCGATACGAACCACTGTGTCACCTTCAGTTTCCTATAAGAATAAAGAGGTTCTCCAGGTGCACCTGAGCTTTATTCAGACCTCTTCTTCTCAAATCACATTTAGATATATTTTCATCACCTATGGCCTCGTAACGTCTTAACCTTACCGCTTCTCAAGAGCGAAATTTGGAGTGCTTGGCAAGGACGGCCAGTCAAAAAGGTTCTCCATGCGTTACCAGACATGTAAGGCCAGATGAATCCCTAATTTGTAGCAACCTAACCTTCAGAACCACCAGAATGAAGTGGACGATATCGGAGAAGAAGATGATGAATACCGAGAGCATGACAACTATCCCACCACCGGTTCAGACTATGATGATGCTGAGCTACTGTCAACTCATGAATGGAATAGACACAGTCACAACACAGGCTCACAAGGCCCAAAAAGGGCTCGCTGAGATACCATCCAGGTGACTGACCAACACTAAAGAAAGAAATCGAAATCAAACGTCAGGAGCACCGATGGAGACCGTTCACAGTTGTCGATGCGCTCATAATCACCTCAAGGTACTCTGCCTCAATATCCTAGACAGGATACGACGTTGCTTGTTTCAGTGAACCATGCCAGACGGCAGCCTGCAAGGAGTCGGAATTTCTCAGCTGCCTCTCCACCTATTGAAGGTACGTCGGGGACGAAGAGCAACAAGGATAGCAAGGTGCAACTCTATAACAAAGCAGGTTTTGATTTAGCAAAGGTCTTCTTGAGATCTGTTCTGTATACTGAAAACCCCAGGCCGGCCTCACAAGAAGATGAATTGAACATTTGCGATTAGGTATGGGATGAAGCCCTTGACGTCATGACCGTCCAGCAGAGAGCTGGTGGGGTACTCAACGGCACGCAAGACCCGTGGGAGCACCCCGGTGGACCCAGTGAGCACATCGATGCCGTGACACATGGAATTGTCAGTTTCCGAAGTATTCTCCGGGTTTCAAAGTTTGATAAGACTAACCATCAATGCAATACAGTTGCGAGGGAAAATCAGTGGTATACGGGGTCGACTAGTCGCTACAGCGAGGCTTATGGTGACTTCACTGTGCTCGGTGAAGATAGAAGAAAAGCTTCTATGTCTACAGCAGGTTGCCGCTTTGATGAATGATTACTCCTGGATTGGGAAATGGGACGATTTCCCGAACGGTACAAAGGAAGTCCAGTGGTTTGCGAGAAGCGAGCCCACTGCACTGATCTTTGCTCACTTCCTCGCTTCCAATACCTACCTAGGCAGACAAGAGCATTGCAACAAATTTGGGGACAAGCGAGTGACTGCCCAATTGATTTGCTTGGCTGCAACCGCTCTCAACTGCGCATTGAGTGACTACGAGAAAGGAACGAAGAACCAACCCTCTCAGGACTTCTGCAGGGAGATATTCAGCCGTCATTGTACCCCATCGATCCTATAATTAATGGCTACTAACATTTGATAAATCCTTGTACGAGAGATGCCGGAGACACTGGAATTCCATTGCTCCTGGTCGCCAGGTTGCTATCATTGAGCATATGGACATCTATGTGGACGTAAGAATTGCAAGCTCTGCCGAGCACTCGACTCGTTATGTAGCACCAGATGCAGCAGGGGAGGAAACGGAGGACTTCACAGCTGTGTTCAAGTGAGAGTCTGTTTCTCGGGGGTTGTGTTTCTTGGGGGTTGTGTTTCTCGGGGGTTGTGTTTCTCGGGGGTTGTGTTTCTCGGGGGTTGTGTTTCTCGGGGTTTGTGTTTCTCGGGGGTTGTGTTTCTCGGGGTTTGTATTTCTTGGGGGTTGTGTTTCTCGGGGGTTGTGTTTCTTTTGTCAAGGTCCTGTCGAGATGCTGCTGGGACGCAGCGTAGATATATGTTGTTTTGGTTGATGGTGGCAGGCTGCAGTAGATGAATACCAAAGATGTATGTGATGCTATAGGCGCATCTGAAAATGGGTGACCCACCATGATTCCATCTGGAAATGAAGAAATAGATTCAGGTGCTCCCGAGTAATCCTAGAACATACCGGAGCTCCAAAGACAGCTCAGATGCGACCACCGAGAACTTTGCTGCGCTTCGGAAATCTCCCGGAGCACCCTTAGAGATATCAGAAGTGGCTACCGAGTACACTATTGCAATACAGAACTCTCCTGGAGCAACTTCAAGGCTTCCGGAAGAACAAGGGAGTGCGCTGAGGTTGCATTCACCGGTCACGTCGGACTCCCAGAGGGTCTGCAGAGTACGTCATTCAAAATCAACCTCTGCAACCACTGGAGGGTCCCGGGTAGTGTTGGCAACGAACCGCCCGGGATTCGTACAATTGACAAACCGGTTCGGTTCGAGCGAAGCGGATCCTTGCCAAGCCATTCGCCTCAAACCCCACCATTTCGGCCCACAATGTCGAACAAAAATAAGTACGCGAGTTCTTGTCCGCATTTCTCGATTTTGGGCACAAATTGTAGCTGGGATCGAGCTCTTTTGAACGCGCTAACAATCGACGCAATCGGACAAGAACTCGCTTACTTATTATCGTTCGCAATTCAATGGTTTGCGAATCGGTTTGTGACAAACCGTCTAAATCTGACAAATCCCGGATCGAACCTGAACCGAATCCCTGCTTGGTTTGATCCGTCTCGAACCGATCCAGTTCGTTGCCAACACTAGTCTCGGGGCTTCCGGGACCGGAAGATTGACTTTGCTGATGCACCAACATATTTGAATCGCCACTTGACATCCGCAGAGTGAGAAGCCCACTGAATCTGAAGTTGACCTCACAGTTTCTTGCCTTGAATCAAGACAAGCCCAGAATCAGATCATATGCTATTCGCCTAACCAGCACCTCCAGTTCGTCAATCAGAGCCAACTGCTCGAAATATTGGACCAAAACTCACGTTGTTTGGCTGCCCCTTGCAGATATTATCACTTGGTCATTGAACTCCTGCGTAGATATAAATACCAGTTCATGTTGTAGCCCCAGCCCCCTGAGCCATTGCAATGACATACATATGTTCGTCGCACTGCAGTCAATTAGAACTTGAATTTGCTGCATCCCGCCATATCAATCTTTTACAAGTACTTCGTTAACGATTTGTAAACATGCTGGCTTCTTTGTATCACATAAGTATTGACTTGAAAAGAAATTCCTGGTGGGTGAAAGGATAACTCTCTGGTGCAGCTGGATCTTATTTATCATTACCAACGATAATCTCATTCCCAACCTTTTAAGTCCGAATACTTCTTTGTCCAGCCTAACGAATGGATAAACTTGTTTATGTACTTGGCTCAACCACAATATCATACGGAGCTGACCACGGTGAAGATTGCAGGGTTCACACAAGTCATAGCTTAGCATTTAGTAAGTTTGGAGGGCAATTTCTCTTGTTCCAAGGCCAATCATTATCACTCGGCCTTTAACTATCCGGCCTGCTGGTCGAATATTGTCTTTAGCATCTGGTTCTGGACCGTTATTTCTCTAAGCTCCTATTCGATGATCATGGACATGAAGCCATCCTCACTTTCATCGCTGTGATATTCAGCTTTGTTTTGGACTTGATCTTTGTCATCAACTTTGTTTTCGTAGTCCACATTATCTTCGATCTTGACCTGTAGTAAAACTATCAGAGTAAAACTCAATCTGATAGTTTGACACCTTTGGTTCTCAGATACGGAGGTTATAGCCGGTAGAGTTTCATCGCTACCATAATTATTAGTAACATGTAATTGTGTTCTAGATGAGTTCTTTGGGGGCATTGGGACTGAAAGTATATGAAATTGAAAAATCGACTGTTTTTATGTTTGTATCGGAACGTGTTGAAAAAGTAAAGAAATTATGATACTCCATGAGTGAAACATATGTGGTAACTGACAACTGATAACAGTATAAGGACGTACATCTTCATATGAATAGATACATACAGATATGATTGTTAACTATAATAAGTGATTACGAATCTATCAATGGTAAATAAGGTAAGTAAGATGATTGCTAGTATACCAAAAGCACTTCTTGATGTAACTATATATGATGGGTACTTGTCTGGCCTCAGCTACCAAGTATACTTGTATATCAAGTACACTGACGAGGCCAGGTTTACCTACAAGACAAGTGTACTTACAAGGGCAAGTGCCCCTGCAAACCAAGTACACTTATGAGACCAAGTATACCTGATACCTCCAATACATAATATGGGAAATTAAATTTACTGTGATTGTAAAAAGTGAGGACTAGAATTTGAGCACAAAGATTAAAAATATATAATAAGCTTGAATACTTGAGTTGTCAACTTGGCAATAAACTTTACAGATGTTTGGGGTACAGATTTTGTAATATGACAATGAGTATATAAAATCAAGTTTCAGTAATATTTTAAATATTCAAAATAGAATTGATAATGCTTAACTATATCAGATATCCAATTAGTTTAGACTGACATATAAAAAGAAAGAATAATATTATTGTCATTGGGATTATTAAGAATAAAAATATTTCGAACAATATAATACTGTTGACTACTATTATTATGGATATATCTGGCATCCAATACAGTTCCAGGTATATCTTATACACTGGAGTACATTGATTTATTTTGGAAATAGTTGATAAGACTAGAGGCAATTGAACTTCAGAATATACTATAAAAATATACATCACTTTGTTCAGATTGGAGATTTGAAATTACAATTCAGGTATTTCAATATCTACTCTCAATAAAATATCCATGGACTTGTTTGCATATATGGTAGGAAACATATTACACTGAAGTATTTCAAATCTGACTTTTTGAACTCTTATTTCTTACTATCAAAAACTTTTTTGAATCTTAAACTATGTCCACCAGTTCAGTTTGATCAGTTCTATCAACATCAACTGGTAGTCTCCAATTATCAAATTGTTGAGAATTAAAAAACTGATTTCCAACTGAAAATCTGTTATATGGTCAGTAAAAACTTTCAGCTGGTTGCTATGGGGAAATTTGTATGTGTGTAATGTCAAATTTCAAATGTCCACTACTGTTGTTTAAGGAGTCCTCCACCATAGTAAAATGGTCTCGGATCATCCTGGTGGCATGTTAAATATTATTATCTACGATTGCAACCCCCGTCACAAGTCATGGCCTACGTCCAAGGTAATCCGAATGAAACCCAGCACAGACCAGACTATTACGAAAAAACCCTGAACTACAACAATAGCAACTGTCACTTTGCACTTCCCCAAGCCGCTGGTGAGCCAGTGCGACGACTAGGTCGTTCAGTCAGTCAGCCGTATAATCTCAGTGGTCGATATCAGTTAGATGCGAGATATGATGAAGGCCTGGCAGGAACTTATTCAGGCCCCATTGAATTGCAATGTTGCGTTCCCATCCATGTGTTTCTCTGCTATTTCGAATCGGGATCAACAATGTCGTGCTGACCCACGCACAGGCAAGCAAAGCCCACCGCCTGTCAAAGGTGGCTACTCAAACCAGCCAGCATCTGAGCATGATGAAGGATCAAGGAATGGGACTTTTTGCCCCAATGGTCCTAGTGGGTCAGGCTTGATAGCTTGTAGCGGAGGGTGCCTACGGGGAGAACTGCACTCTGGAAGTAGGAAGTTGGGAGGTCCAGGTCTACATCGTCCGATAGGATGGGATGTGGGAATGCGGGGGCCGCCGCATCAACAACGGTCTGTCGCGAATGACGGTTACAGTGTATATCAGTCGCCCAGAAGGCCGCCAGTTAGGAATAACTCATCAAACAACCGCATACCCACGGAAATTCCGAATAGTCGAATGTATGGCAATCCTGAGCTACAATCAGAACTGTCGATAGAAGCCCAGCGGAGTAAGGCTATGCCCAATGGTGTTGCCCAACTACAGTACACTACATACAATTCTTCCAGTCACGGGATTCCGGCCCCCATTGAGGCAGATATCATTGACATTGATCACGTATCAGACTCGCACTGGTCCAGAGAGAGCATTGGTGCTGTACTAGATACATATTGTCAGGATCCGGAATATTATGACTCCGTTGAATATTTCTGCCACTCAAATGGTAGCCACGAAGCACAAAGCGGCCTCGTAGAGCCAATTCCGAAGCCTAATTTCCCCACAGCAGTCATTAGTAGCGCACATCCACAACTAAATCATTTGTGGAATGGTGGCACCATGGACTGTGCTCTCCGCTGTCAATCACAGCCCAAACTTCGGATTGGGTACAGTGAAGGATCTCCTTATGATGGGGTGGCTGAGGTGCCAGTTGAGATTTCGGCGATTTCAGTGAACAATTCAGATCAGATGTCTCGATTGCACGCAAATATACCTACTGCTCTGCGCGTAGGTTCCCTAACGCCTCCTACTTTTGAAACACAAACAGGTTCTATACCATCCCAGAGAAGGACGTCTGTTTCAGATACAGACAGATTGTCTGTACATTGTCCCCTCGTTGTCATGCCGGACACGGAAATAAGTCCACGCCTTGACGCACATTTTGCACATCCTCCTCCCATACGACCGGGACTGTTACCCCATGGTTCCGGTCACCCAGCTCCTGTACGGCAGTATGACGCTGAAAGGATGACAGCTCATCCGATCCACGCCACTCAAGTACAGACTTTTACCGCACAGGATCTAGAGCACCTGCAAAGTGCAGCAAGATTGAACCCCTCGGACCAAAAGCTCCACCTCACACTTGCTAAGAAGCTGGTGGAAGCAGCAAGCATTTTAACCAGCGGTGAAGGTCGAGCTGATATCAAGACAAAACGAAAGACTCGGGAGAACTACATCTTTGATGCCCACAAAATCATAAAGAGATTGACTAATTCGGTGAGGGAGCATACACTCGACCGGACAATGAAATATTGTTTCTGGTTTTGACCTGTGTCACAGTCACACCCTTATCCGGATGCAATGTTTTATCTAGCGTCGTGTTATGGCGAGGGTCAACTCGGGTTACAGGTCGACCATGAACGTGCGTTTAATCTTTATCAATCAGCCGCTAAGCTGAACCATGGGCCTTCGGCGTATAGAACAGCCGGTGGGGCCCATTCAAGTTGCCTTCGTCTTGCTCGCAAAATTCTGACTTGGCAAGCAAGTTTGCGGTGAGCTCGGAGCCGGGGTGCGAAAGGACCCACAAAGGGCGATGACCTGGTATAAAAAGGCTGCTGCACTTGGCGAAACTCCCGCAATGTTCAAGCTTGGTGAGGTTTCCATGAAAGGTAGGAATATTGATACTTACCCCTGATCCAGGAATGATCTTATGGAAAGGGTTGCTGGGACAACCTCGGAACCTACGCGACGGATTGATATGGCTGAAGCGAGCTGCTGATCAAGCCGATGAAAACAATCAGCATGCTTTACATGAGCTGGTAAGAATCTGATGTCCATGTCCTGCGAACAAAAATGCTAATAAGGGCTTAGGGGCTTTTGTACGAAAGTGATGGAAATGAAATTATAATTCCAGATATTCATTATGCGCGGGAGTTGTTCTTGAGAGCAGCTGAACTTGGATACTCAGCCTCTCAGTTCCGCATGGGTTATGCATACGAGTACGGCACGATGGGGTGTCCTATTGACCCAAGGAAGAGCATTGCCTGGTATAGCAAGGCATCCATGAAAGGCATTTTCTTCGCCCTCATTACGCCGTGCTCGCATACTGACGCTTCCATCATTCATCTAGGAGATCACGAGGCACAGCTTGCGCTCAGCGGGTGGTATTTAACTGGCTCTGACGGTATCATCCAACAAAGTGACACCGAAGCATATTTGTGGGCTCGTAAAGCGTCGGAGAGGGGCTTGGCAAAAGCAGAATACGCGCTGGGTTATTATACCGAGGTTGGGATTGGAGTTTCACCAAACCTCGACGAGGCGAAACGGTGGTATTATAAAGCTGCAAGTACGTATTTTCACAATTACCTAGCTTTGTCTGCAATTGTTAACAAAAGAAACAGGTCAGCAACATCCTAAGGCTCAGCTTAGATTACATGAGCTCAAGAAAGGTGGCATAATAGTTCAGAGGTCGAGGGAACGACTCTCGCGCTCCAACGTGAAAGGCAAGGAGGATGATGGGGATTGTATCATAATGTAATTGCACAACGTCCTGTTGCAGAGTACTTATTTGTGGTCCACCTGGCGTGGATAAAAATGCAATACGTTTTGTTGGTCTTTCACTTGTATATCGCAACTTTATTCGGGTTCCATGTGAGTTGTAATAAGTAAGGGTGCTCTGAACATTCTTCAGAGTTGCCTGAAGTCTATTGAAGGAAATGGTAATGTGCCTGAAGTGATGTGCAATTGGTATGATGTGGAATTTTCAACATCCAGCGTGACCAGATGGTCACCACAGAAACGCCTAGCTTATAGGATGGGGAAATTGTTGTGGAATGTTCCACATCCAGCGAGAAAGAATGTCGGAGCGAATTGCGCTGGAGTGACCTTCAGTCTACGACTAAAGGTACCGCCGGGGACACTAAGAGCAAAAACGATTGGGTTTAGTCATAATATTAGTCATGTCACGTGATTGTCACACGACTCTGCCACATCGCTCTTATCACCATCACTATCATCGTCATGATTAATAGTAAGCAAAGAAACAACTTGTTTCACCTCACAACATCGGGAAAACATCCCTGCGCCCAGGCGTATTAGTCACACCCGGACGTCGGTGGTGCGCCAGGAGCGCCTGGAACGTCGGTGGGCAGGGTAACATGTAAGTGCGCGACGATACAATGTGAGGCACTGCAAAAACAACTCCTGGCGCTAGGTATTCACACGGTCGCATACTATCACTATGCACAGCACCTTGAGACGCTTAATATATCGTGTTCTTCGTCTGGCCGGTGCACAGTGTTGACAACGAACCGTCGGAAGTTCGTACCATTGTCAAACCAATTCGGTTCGAGCGAAGCGGATCCTTGCCAAGCCATTCGCCTCAAACCCCACCATTTCAGCCCACAACTTCAAACAAAAAGAAGTACGTGAGTTCCTGTCCGATTGCCGCGATTTTGAGCGCAACTTGTAGCTGAGATCACACTCTTTCGACCGCGCAAATGATCGAGACATTCTGACAAGAACTCGTTTACTAATTTTCGTTTGAACATCAATGGTTTGCGAAGCGGTTTGTGACAAACCAGCAAAATTCGACAAATCCCGGATCGAACGCGAACCAGATCCCTGATCAGTTCGATCCACCAAGAACCGATCCGCTGTGTTGCCAACACTACCGGTGCAATTGCATGGTGCTTGGTGATCAGTGGCAATACTGCTGAGGGCATTGTAATGATGATGCTATACACGGCATATTACACCATAAGGTCATTTTACATGGGGAACCACTTTGCTTGCATCCATGTCTTGGCTGGACGCAAGCAACTTGAAGGTCTGCCTATCACAAAGTAATGTTTATTAAGTCTATTTACAGTTCTAAATACCGTTTATACTCTCTTCACCGCTGTATTTAACTTATCCTCCAGCATATAATAAAAGTGGTTCCAAGTCACTAGGTCTATATGACTATTGACTAACCATCCTTTATTCTCCTACTTCGACAAAATGGGTTCCTCTGGAATTAAGCGAGACGCACCCACAATATTTCCTGCACTAATAACTGCATATATACCTCCAGAAGATGGATTCACTATCCTGACTAGCTGCGATGCACTTTCCGGTATTCCACCATTGGCGGCAGGCTTTATCACTTCAACGTATGCTAGTCACAAGGTATTCGTGCTGTGGGAATAGACGACTCGCAGCTTGAAAAGATGAAGCATACGGTACAGTACGCATCACTCCAGTGCATTGTGAGACAGCTCCTGCCCCGCCTTACGTTGCGAATTATGAACCCATACACTGTCATGGCGGGCAGCCCCAGAACACCATTGTTTATCTCCAGTACATCTGAGCTTCTGAATGATACGCTCGTCATGCATATTGCGTGATTCTACCTCCAATCTATGGTAAATTGCGGCAGTGGTTCTTAAGAGATCTTCCGAATCGATATTAACCTACTTGGAGTGTAAGAAACGACTGGTGGTATCGTATAGACCATTTCAGAGGACGTCATCACTGATTGTTTTCAACAGTGATTGAAAGTCCTTGATATGCTCTTGTCCTTTGTATTCCTGCGGAGATATGAACCTCAATAAACGACGTCTACTAGAAGTGGTTGCTTCCTCCGTAACTTCCGCTGTAACTTCTGTTATCACTTCCAGTAGCGGTGGTGCCAAGTGTGCTTGGCCTCGCAGCTACACTTGCCCCTTGCAAGTGCACTTGCCCCTTGCAAGTGTACTTGGCCCACGCTAGTGCACTTGGCCCTCGCAAGTGCACTTGGCTACCGAGGTGCACTTGGCTACTGAGGTGCACTTGGTTGCCATGGTACACTTGGCTGCCGAGGTGCACTTCATATATAATTACCTTGCGAAGTGCTTTTGGTACGCGGGCGATTATCTTACCTACATACTGTACAATTGATATCATCATCTCCATCACTATTCTGTTTGCAACTGTATCTACACTTGTCCAGCCTTACACTATAATGGCTTTTTATTCACCAGATATGTTTCGCTCATGGGATTTCGTGATTATTTACTTTTTCGACACGTCGCGACACCTACACAAAAACAGACTCAATTACATCCAATTGCAACTCAATGACTCCCAAGAAGTCATTAGAGGTCAATTGCTCGTCATTGACAATCGTGAGAGCGAGGAAACCCCGCAGACATCGGCGACAAGCAGCCAGCAGGTCCCAGTCGAAGATACTGCCACAATCGAAGACAATCACGATTCCGACGGCGACAATCATGATGCCGATGGTTGAAATCTGAATCCCGACGATGGAAACATGAATCCCGACGGCGGAAATCTGAATTCTGACGATGGTGATCTCAATCCCGACGGGGAAACCGACGATGACGACGACCTCTCATTGAGGATCACCGAAGATGATCAGCGCGATATGGCCACCCAGAACTGATTGATACTGAAGCTCCTTTTCAAACAACAAGCCGAAATATGAGCTGAACGACAGGCCGAGCGCGACGTGAGAGAAGCCGAACGAGCAGAATGGACTCGGGAGAGAGAACCAGCTCGAGAAAGAGACGCTGCCAGGGAACGGACCGCAGAGATGGAACGCGGCAAATCCGGGATCTTTAAGATGGTCGATCCCGAGTGATACTGCGGGGGTACCCCCGAATTGAATAACTTCATCAGTGTTCTCCATGGAAACTTCGACTCACACCAATACCATTTCCCGAACGACGCACCGGATCAAGTCAAGTACGTCTTGAATCTACTCGGCAGCTGGAGCGGCCATAAGGATCCTTCGCAACGAAAAACAAAGATTGAGGACCCAGTATCTTGGGGCCAAAAGTTACGGAATTCGAACCACCCTGCCATGAACGATTTCAACCTCTTCTTTGAGTAACTCCAAAACACATACGGGGACCCAGACCACATACTGAACGCAGCTATGCGGGCCTACCGAGATTTCGACCAGGGGTTCCATGACCAGGACGAACCAGTGCGGGTATGGGTCAACCGGGTCCGTACCATGTGGTGGGGAGCCGAATGGGACAAAGAACAGGACCCTAATAGGTTATACGAAATGGCCTGGACGGGTATGAAGCCTGGACTACGAGTACGAGTTAAACCCTTCAAGACAAACGGAAGGTTCGGAAGCATTGATGAACTTTTCGACCGAGCAGCAGCCGCGGAGTTCCAACCCGGACTTGGACGGATGAGCGGGAGACAACAACATCAACAGAATCAGCCTATCAGCAGTTCTGGTGGCATTTCTGGCGGCAGTTCTGGCGGCAGCGGAGAATCGTTACACGACCTATCCAAACGAACCGACCGGAAACGTAGTTTCAGACTGTCGACTTCTGAGCCTGCCGAGACAACTTCCGGTGGAAGGACCACTGGTGGCTGCGGCGGCAGCAAACGTGCCAAATTACCTCCGTTACAATCGGTCTCGAAGGAGGTTCTCGACAACCGTATCGCCAGTTAGTTGTGCATCCGCTTCATTGGCAACCACTTGGTACTTGCACGTCCACGATACAGTCGGGCCAACTTGCCGGACAGACTGAACCCCGGTGGTTCTGGCAGCAGTGGCCATCGAGTCAAACGACAACGGTCGTTTGACACCCAGCAGGCAAAAAACTAGTCTACCTCTCCCGGTATCTGGCTTGGCGAGAGAGGGTGGACGAGATGTAGCTGGGGCTGGAGAGGTTGGGAGCGCAGGCACTCATGGTGACGTTGGACGGAGTGCAGGCACACCAAATTTCATTAAAAGTAAGAGTTATTTTGGAGAGCCCAAGGGCTCACATGTTGAGTCAGTATCTGTGCGGCACTGAGCGACCTGATACGGCACATATCGTACACGAAGTGCATGTGCGAGATGTTTACGGAGAAATGCAGCTCGTACGAGCTCTCATTGACTGTGAAGCAACGAGCATCTTCATGACGCCCAAGCTGCGAAGGTGGCTCGGTATCCAGGACGAATCAGGATTCATTGCAACCTCGAGTCTTGATGGCAGCGAGATGATGTCTGCAAGAGAAACTAGGAAGGCTACTCTCTTGGTTCACAATTTTGAAAGCTTGGCACCGGTTGACGAATCGGATGTCTTAATTGTACCTATTGAAGCATACGACTTGGTTTTGGGATTACCTTGGTTCAACGCCTGAAATCCAGAAATCGACTTGAAGGCCAGTCGACTTGTGGCCTTGCCAACCCCTAGTGGGCCGTAGGGCATGAATGGGAATCAGGATGGAACCCCGCACGCCGATACCAACGGAACTTTGCAGGGGAAGGGACACGGTAGTAAGCCTCCGGACATCTGCTTCCTTGGATCAACCGCATTCCACGACCAGCTTGAAGGCAACGAGGTCGACGAAGCAATCGCACTATGGTTTGGGGAGTGCACCGGACTGCTGGAAGCATCATTATGGAGCGCGATCTCAGGTGAGAAGACTCCGATGCTGGATGGGCGAGCAGGGAGCAGCGGCGGTAGTTGCGGCAGAAGAGTTACCAATAATGAGGGACTTGAATGACTGCTACCGGCTCGCCGAGTCACGAAGGGAGGATGTGCGCCACAGTCATGCTCCATTGTGACAGGCCGGCAGTACCGCTACTGCTGGATTCCAACCTTCGCTTTCATTCTCATATAAGAACTTAATGCTAACGTATACAGATGGAGCAGACAAGACTGGAGCGGACGAGACCGGAGCGTCGGTAGTACCGACTGACGATACCAGCCAAATATAAGGAGTTCATTGAGGTCTTTAGTAAGGCCAAGGCAGAAACGCTGCCATGGCACCGGCCAATTGACCATGCAATCGAACTGGAACCCGGGAACAAGCTGCCATATGGGCATATCTATAACCTGTTGGAGTTTGAGTTGAAAACTCTAAACGCCTACATCGAGACAAACCTGGCCAATGGGTTCATCCAGCGGTCATCATTACCGGCGGCGGCGCCGATACTTTTTACAAAGAAGAAAAACGGTGGCTTGAGACTCTGTGTGGAGTACCGAGGTCTCAATGCGAGTACAATCAAGAATCGGTACCCCCTTCCATTGATCTCAGAGATGCTTGACCGTGTTTGCAGCGCCAGGATATTTACGAAACTTGACCTTTGCAGAGCCTATCACCTTATTCGCATTAAGGAAGGTGACGAGAACAAGGCAGCATTCCGAGCCCAATACGGTCAGTTTGAGTACAGGGTCATGCCATATGGCTTGATGAATACACCGGCTACCTTCCAGACTTACATCGACGATTGCCTGCGACCTTACTTTGACGACTTTGCTGTGTGTTACCTCGACGACATCCTGATCTACTCCACCAACGAGAAGGAGTACGACGAGCACGTGTGGAAAGTACTGCAACGGCTGCAGGTGTTCGGCCTCTATTGCAAGGTAGAGAAGTGCCAATTTGGAGTCTAGGAGGTCGGCTTCCTTGTCTTCGTGATCTCTGCCGAGGGTGTCAGTATGGAAACGGAACAGATCACCACGATCGAGCATTGGCCAACTCCCAAGTCGGTACAGTACACCCAAGTCTATCTCGGGTTCACGAACTTCTACCAGACGTTCATCCGAACATATGCCATGGTGACCCTCCCGATCACAGAATTACTAAAATCTGAAGGGCAGAGCAAGAGCAGTAAGTCGAAACAACCATCAAATCGATCGCAGCAAATCAGTTCGAAATGGGAATGGACTCGGAACGCCGAGCTGGCTTTCCGGAAACTCAAAGAGGCCTTCACCGCAGTACCGATTTTGCAGCACTTCAACCCAGCCAAGCCGATCATCCTGCAAACGGACGCGAGAGACTGTGCAATTGCAGGCATCCTGAACCAGTATGATGGCTTCTGAACCCTTCGGCCAGTCAATCTTTACTCTCGTAAGTGCTCCCCGGCTGAGCAGAATTATTACAGGTACGGTCAGGAACTCCTCGCCATCGTCGAAACCTTCAAGCAATGGCAACACTACCTGGAAGGCGCCCGCCACAAAGTCTTGGTGCAGTGCGACCACAAGAATCTCCAGTACTTCTTGATGTCAAAAGTGCTCTCCCAGAGACAAGCCCGCTGGCCAGATCTCATCGGCATACAACTTCACAATCGAGCTTCTGGAAGGCTCGAAAAACCACACCGACGGCCCATTGACACGGCCCGATCATGAGATCGGCTACGAGAAGCCTGTCGGATGGCTTTTGGCGATGCTGGCAATCGCAGTCGAACACTACAATGACCTCCTACCGGCGATAACGAAGGCTCAGATTACTGACCCATTGGCTGTACGGGCGTACGTCCAAGTACGGCCTTGTATAAGAGTATTAGGGTAGATACGGTTGCAAACGAGGATTCGAGAATGAGATAGATTCAATAGGTAAGGTTATCGATGGCGTGCAAGAGCACTCGCACAAGGTGACTATATACTGGGCGGATGTGTGGTTACCCTGCCATAGGCCGGCCGCCATTACATCATCCCCCTCTTTATCTGCAGACCTCCTGGGCTGCATACCCGTACATGAAGAAGAAATAATCCAAGCTCGTACGCCCTCGTACGCCCTCGTAAATCCCGCAACTGATCGGTACCGCTCGAGGGTGACCTTTCGGTGGATCCGGTGCACGGGGAAAGTCCACCTCCAGTGGTAGGTGGTAAAACCCGTGCCGTCGCCATTTGTACCGGGCCGAGATCCAATAAGAAGAGAAGAGAAGGAGAAAACAAGAAGGAAACGTCCAATTGACCCCTGTAACCTCCATATCTCCATATCTCCATATCTCCATATCTCCATATCCAAGCCCTCAGTATACCGTAGCTTTCATCGTGCAGGCTCGGTGGTGGTCATATCGGTAAGCGTCATTGGCTCTCGTCATCGATCGGACGCGTATGTGGTTCGTCGATTATCTAACTCGTGAGCATCCAAGAGAAGATCAAACTTACAATATCAATCAAGTGCGCTTAGCTCGCGCAATGCGTGTGCCCTCGGTAGCCCGCTTCGCGGTAACTTCGTACGTCCAATCAAACAATTCATGTAATGGTTCTGCGTAGGTGCACTTCGTCTGTGCAATTCTGACGCTCGTAGGTGCGCTTCGGAGCTTCCGCTCAGTTCGGAGGAAGGCAATCGTCAAGTGCGCTTCGGATCGTAGGAAGGTAATCGTGAAGTGCGCTTGAGAGCTTTCGATTCAGGTCGTAGGAAGGTAATCGTCAAGTGCACTTCAGAGCGTCCGCTCAGATCGTAGAAAGGTAATCGTGAAGTGCGCTTGAGAGCTTTCGATTCAGGTCGTAGGAAGGTAATCGTCAAGTGCACTTCAGAGCGTCCGCTCAGATCGTAGAAAGGTAATCGTGAAGTGCGCTTCGTAGCTTCCGATGCAGGTGCACTTCCGTGCAAACGATGATTGTGATCGCGTCCGCTTGAAATCCGGATCGTAGGAATGGTCATCCCATCCGTCATCGACTTCGCTTCGTCCTTCGACTTCCGGTTGCCCTCCGACTTTTGCCCTTCGACCTTGCCCTTCGACCTTGGACTCTCCTTCGCAGACATCACCACCTGCCCATCAAGGTCCGGGTGGAGATGAATGCCGGTTCGTGTGGTAGAGGTAGTCCGAGTCGCCTGAGCGGCCTCGGCACCATAAAGCTGCTCAAAACACTGAAGGTAGCCCGAGTCGCCTGAGCGGCCTCGGCACCATAAAGATGCACAAAACACTGAACCGAGATGCTCGTCTTACTTCATCTTTGGGCCTTATAGCGTCTTTGGGTCTTATTTCATCTTCGGTTTCCTTCCGTCTTTAGACTTCGCGTTGAGCTCGATGGTCTGGCTCGATGGTCTGGCGCGTGTATCGACGCGTCAAGAAAAAGGGGTACTGAGACCCGCAGGATATCTCTCGTCGATTCGTAGAATTTCTCGAGCGTAGAACGCATGTATTCGTGTGATTTCTCGAAGTAATCTCGTGTATTCGTATGACTTCTCGATGATAGGTAGCGAGTAGTAACACGTCGAAAAGGGGTAATTCACGAAATCCCGTGAGCGAAACGTATCCAATTACTAAAGATCGATAACAATATAAGGGCGTACGTCCAAGTACGGCCTTGTATAAGGGTATTAGGGTAGATACGGTTGCAAACGAGGATTTGAGAATGAGATAGATTCAATAGGTAAGGTTATCGATGGCGTGCAAGAGCACTCGCACAAGGTGACTATATACTGGGCGGATGTGCGGTTACCCTGCCATAGGCCGGCCGCCATTACATTGGCGGTCGAAGTCTCAGGTAAGCTAGTCGATAACCCAATGGATTCAGCCACAGCCAAAGCCGGAGCGGAAAACGTGAACCAATAGAGTGTCGTCACTAGAACTCTGACCTACGAGGGGAGGATATATGTCCCCATAGACGATGCGTTCCGCGGTAAAGTGATAAGTCTCTTTCATGGCAACCCCGAGTCCGGTCACTTTGGAGCTCTTGAAACTGCTGAGCTAGTCTCTAGGGATTTCTATTGACCTGCGATGGACGCTCACATAAGGAAGTATATCAGTGACTGCGAAGTATGCCATCGAATCAAGGCTCTGCGACATGCCCGCCACTGAATCAACATGCCACTGCCACCACCGTCACGACCCTGGGAAGGTGTCACCATGGACTTTGTCACAGATTTGCTCGAATCGACCGCGTCTGGATACACTTGGATCGTAGTCATTGTTGATCGACTGACAAAGATGGCGACTTACCTGCCCTGCAGAAAGGATATCGACTCACCAGAGCTTGCTAGGTTCTTCTTCGATCATGTGATCTGCAAGCGCGACATCCCTGATGACATCATCACCGATCAGGGTACCCAATTCAAGAGCCAATTCTGGACGAGGGTCTGCAGCCACATACGTATGGATCACCGACTATCGACTGCATTCCACCTGCAGACGGACGGCCAAACAGAGCGGCAGAATCAGACGATGGGGCAGTATCTATGGGCCTTCTGCAACTACGAGCAGTATAACAGGGTGGAGCTCCTACTATTGGCCGAATTCACCTGCAACAATGCTGTGCATGCTTCGACAAGGATGACCCCCTTCTGGGCCAACTACAACTACCACCTGACGATGCAGTTCAAAGCACCCAAGGGCTTAGCCCGCTTGAAGTCTGAAGCCGAAGCAGATACCTTGGCAGCCGCGCTGGAGGAGACGCACTGCATCCTCTGGGAAAACTTACTGGAAGCTCAAGCCCACCAGACGAAGTATGCCGGCGGCAAGGAAATGATGTTCAAGGTCAGAGATAAGGTCTGGCTGTCAACTCGAAATATCAAGAGGACGAGAACGTCCAAGAAGTTGGAATACAAGTGTATTGGGCCATATACGGTGAGTAAAGTCATCAATAAGAACGCTTACAAATTAGACCTCCCAAAGATGATACGTATACACAATGTGTTCCACGTTTCCCTGCTTGATAAGTAATCGCCACGTGCTATCAGCCTGCCACCATCAGAACCGTAACCGACGATTGTCGATGATACGGACGAATGGGAGGTTGATCAGATTCTCGATTCTAAGCGACGCTACCGAAAGCTCCACTATCTCGTTCAGTGGGCCAGTTACAACTACCTACGCATGAGCAGGGAGCCGGCAGAGAACCTCGATAATGCTCAAGAACTAGTCGACGAGTTTCATTGAGAGCATCCAACCAAGCCACAGCCATAATCGACGTCATCACCATCGGGAAGTCGAAGCTATGGAGGTCAGGGCTACGGAGGATGAAGGTCGGGGCTATGGAGGTCGGAGCTATGGAGGATCGGATCGGGAGCTATGGAGGATCGGATTGCGAGTTATGGAGGATCGGGAGGATTTGGTTGGTTCCTTGGTTTTCTTTCTTTCTTTCTTCTCTTCTTATGGATTCGGCCCGGTATAAATGGCGTCGGCACGGGTTTTACCACATACCACTGGAGGTGGATTTCCCCGTGCACCGAATCCAACGTGAGGCCACCGTGATGGCACCGATCGGTCGTGGAACTTATGCAGACGTACGAAGGAGTACACACTAATCGTGTCTTCTTTATGTATATATGTTGCAGCCCAGGAGGTCTGCGGATACAGCGGGGGATGACGTAACGGTGGTGCCAAGTGCGCTTGGCCTCGCAGGTGAACTTGGCCTCACAGGTGCGCTTGCCCCTCACAAGTGCACTTGGCCCTCGCAAGTACACTTGGCTACCAAGGTGCACTTGGCTACCGAGGTGCACTTGGCTACCGAGGTGCACTTGGTTGCCGAGGTGCACTTGGCTGCCAAGGTGCACTTGGCTGCCAAGGTGCACTTCATATATAATTACCTCGTGAAGTACGTTTGGCACACCTGCGATTATCTTACCTACATACTGTACAATTTGTATCATCCTCTCCATCACTATTCCGTTTGCAATCGTGTCTACACTTGTCCGCCCTCACACTTCCGTGGTCACTTCTGTCATCATCTGTAGAGCAGCTCGTATACGGTTCCATGCATCGCTGTTGGCCTTTCTGACAGCAAATGCCTCACTCCGAAGGTAGTAGTTGATTATCTGAGTATAGCAATCACCCGTCTTGTTGGAAGTATTAAACCCATACTCAATCTGCTTCCTGTGAGAACTTTCTCCGATCTCCGTCAACTACTCTTTAAGAGAACCGTACTGTTGTATCTACTCTCTGAAGTGCTGCATAAGAATTTTCTTGGGAAAGTTGAAATCACTACCCTCTTCAATGTATTCGGCCATTTCTGCATCGATAATACCTTTCCAGACGTCGTAAATGCGCTGTCGAAAGGCCGCCCTGTTCTGCTTGTTTTCCTCCAACTCGGCATCCCACTCGGCACACAATTCTGTATGTCTCTCTTTGGCCTCTGCTGCAAGTCAGTTCGCAGTCCTGAATTATTGAAACACATCCTTCAAATCGTGAAAGCGATGTAGAGTATTGTCCATGAAATCTTGCATTTTGTCATCGTGAGAGTAATACAGGCAATAGAAATAGAACTCAATAAGAGAGCGAGAGCACTCAACTGTACCGTCAAAAATACTATGCTGAGAGGGGCTAGAATCCCGCAGAGTATTGCGTACGATACCTACAAGGAATTGTGTCATCATCTTGATTTCTCCTCTGTTCCAATGCGAAACCTCCTCATATGCAAATCTTGGCTTTGTCATATCAAGGTAAGCAGGCACCGAGAGCCAAATATTATTGAACTTGTCAAGCCACTTACGCTGCTTGAGAAATTTGCGAACCCATGTCAGGAGGTGCTTCAACATCCAAATTTGCATCGTGTGGAGTAGATCAGGCTTGGGAAGATCACTTGTAACGCAATCGAGATACCATAAGATGTTGAAACCTGGAATGACATCATGTCGTTTGAGATTGGCGATACTCAGGGGTGTATTTGAATCAGAAAGTGTATAATAGATATTTTGATCCCAGAGGTTGTGTCGCTCATGTCGGCGGGAAACATTACTCATTTTCTGCAATGGGCATTCGCACCAGTAGCATACACCATTCTTGATGTTGTGAAGGTCACGGTGTTCGGGGTAATCGGCCATCTATGCAGCCAGTATCCAATAACAATTTCTGAAGTTGCCATCGATATAGCAGGTATAGAAGGTGTGGGTCTCGAAATTGAGTAACGGTTGCAACACATGCTGCAGCACGTTCTGAGTGACCATTCGTTATGCTTCCTCTGAGCATTTCTTCTTTTGAGCGGGACATCGCGCAACTTGACCGGAGTGTGCAAAAGAGCGACCAACAATACGCTGTGCATTGTGTGCTTCATTCGTACTGCTGAAGATAGGTTGCCAATCGTCATATATATCGGCCATGCCTTCTTGTAGCCAGAGAAGTTTGTAAGGTGGGTGCCGTCAGACATGAATATCATTGGCACCAGTATGTCACCGACAAGTAGTATTGTCTACACAATTGTGAGCATTGTAAAGGTTATAGAGTATTGTAAAGGGTATAGAGCATTGTAAAGGGTATAGAATATTGTAAAGGGTATAGAGCATTGTAAAGGGTATAGAGAATTGTAAAGGGTATACTAAGAATGAAGATTACCTGCTTATCCCACCACCAGTTTCCAGTATGCATCTCCAAGGGCGAACGTTATTTCTTTGTCACCGGTGTACTTCATCTTGTGGACTTGAGTTTTCAACAGGTTCTTTGACAGAATTTAGTGCGTCTCCTCAAAGTCAAGGGTAGTTGCTATGGAATCTGTTTTGCCTTCCGACTTCAAGCAGGCTTGATCTACATCCTTGGGTGCCTTGAACTACATTGGCATGTGGTAGTTATAGTTGCCCAGAAGGCGGTCAGCCTTGTTGAAGTATGCACAGTGTTGTTGCAGGCGAATTCTGTCAATAGTAACAGCTCTACCCAGTAATCCTACTTGTAGTTGAAGAAGACCTGGAGGTACTACTCCATCGTCTGTTTCTGCTACACTGTCTGCCCATCTGCCTGCGGATGAAAAGTGGTCTATAGTCGATGATCGATACTCATGTGGCATCAGACTCTCGTTCAGAATAGGCTGGTGAATTGCATGCTCCAGTTGGTGATGATGTTGTCAGGGATACTACACTTGCAAATTATATGCTCGAAGCAGAGCCTGGGTAGGTCTGGTGAGTCGATATTTACGCTGCAGAGAATATTGGTCGTCATCTTTGTCATCCGATCAATGATGACTAGGATCCCTGAATTTCTGGAAGCCGTCGAATCTGGGAAATCTGTGTCGAAGTCCATGGTGATACCTTCTCAGAGATGTCACGGTGTTGGCAGTAGCATGTTGATTCGGTGGTGGATATGATATGGGGTCTTGATTCGATGATATATTTCGAAGCTGCTGATATACTTCATCATGTACGCGTCTATTGTAGGTCAATAGAAATCACTAGAATATAACTTAGTGATCTTAAGAGCTCCAATATGTCAGGACTCAGAGTTTTGATGAACAAGACTTATCACTTTACTGCGGAGAGTACCATCCTCAGAGATATTTATACTGCCCACTTATGTCAGAACTGCAGCGACAATACTCCATTGGTTCACATTGTTGGCTTTGGCCTTGGCTTTCGCTTTGGCTGTGTCTATTGGATTATCGACCTGCTTACCGAGATATCCACCACCAATCAGTCAGTAGCATGAACCTACTTTATCGCCAGTAGGAGGTCATCGTATGGTTTAACTGCCAGCATCTTCGAAAGCCATCCGACAGGCTTCTCGTAGCCAATCTCATAATCAGGCTGACTCGATGGTCCATCAGCGGGGATTTGTTTTCTTTCCAGATACTCGATTGTAAAGTCATATGCTGATAACATCTTGAACCAGCCAGCTTGTCTCCAGGAGAGTACTTTTGAGGTCAAGAAACACTGGACATTCTTGTAGTTGCACTGTACCAAGACTTTGTGGCAGGTGCTATCCAGATAGAGTCACTATTGCTTAAAGGTCTCGACGATGGCGAGGAGATCCTGATTGTTTGTATTGTAATTCGGCTCAGCCAGAGAGAATGTTCGGGAGTAAATATTGACTGGCCAAATGGTTGCAAACACATAATACTGGTTTAGTATGTCTGCAATCACAAAGCTGTTCGCATCTGTCAGGAGGATGAATGGCTGGACTGGATCGAAGTGCTGCAATATCGGTGCGGCAGAAAAGGCTGTCTTCATCTTCTGAAATGCCAACTCAGCATCACACTTGGCAAGGTGATTATTTATGATGGGTGGTTGAGAGGTCTTGGTGGGAAGTGTACCTGCCAGTGAGGTATACATACGATGCCAGGTTAACTTGCAAGGTCATGTTTATTTATGAAGCCAACATCAGGAAAATGCAATTTCCTCCCTGGCCAGACACCCACCTTTCGGGATCCTCCTTGGAGCTCAGGAGGCTTCCAAACCCTCCTGTATCGTTTTACAATACTCTGACGCGCTCCCGGCAGCTTCCGGTGCACCTGTGAACTTTCCACAATCACACAGGAGCATCTCACAGTATTCCTACCACTTCCTTGGAGGTCCACCAACTTGCTCATTCCCCTACTCTGCTCCGCATGCCTCCCTGACGCTCCGCAGCCCTCACTGCCAATTGGCGTCATATGTGACTCCATTTGTAGATCATGCTGTCAATTCATCGTTGCTACTTCAAGCATCGTCACGAGAGATTTGTATAAACAGACATCTCTAGATCTCATTACACTAATATATTGTCTATATACACCAGCTGGATTTCGAGCGCACCCCTCCGTGAGACTCCTCTCATTCGTCTGGATAAATGGCAGAGATGGCTCCAAACCTTTCATCCATATGTATTTTGTCTTAATATACATCTCAGTACGGATCCAGATCCACTTGATTATTAACAATCCATACCGAACCGTTACTTATCGCTGCCCGGATCTCTGGGACCAAGTGGCATGGCCATTCAATTTCTACCACGGCAATAACATGTGGTGTTGATCCTATTACCACTCTGACTAAACCCATCTACTTCTTGTGTGTGCCCTAAACGATACTCGAAATGTGTGCCGACAATAACGGCCAATTCCAGCAGTGATGGTCTATCACCCAGGCTTGAAGGGATGAAAGGAAATGAGTATGCTGCTACAAGAGGCAGACGCCAGTCCTCGCAATCATCCCACTTTACAGCGAGGTCCTGATTGGTGGTGAAAAGTTGAGGTATAGAACGGGAACTGTGGGGCGGTGACAACGGAGTCCATCATCCGTATCGTAGCCCACCCACACCCATATCACCTGCGGTGGCCACATGTTCATCTCACCATCTGGCGTACCCTCAACGCTGCAGTCGAGCAGGATCCGGTTCATCTGCTGAGGGTTATGAAATTCCGGCGTGTAGAAAGCGACCTTATTGTGAGGTTGTAAGGTTATGTCTTCCTTGAACTCATTTTTGTAGCCCCAGATCACACTGACCACATAACGGCCCCAGATCTCATGCAGATGCTGCCTGACAATTGATGGCAATGTCGGGATGTTGAAGGTTTCAGCTGCTGCAGCTAGTGATATGCGCTTGAAAGACTGTGAACGTGCACAAATAGTTGAAAGTTTAAACTGCTGCAGAGGTTGTGTACTGGGTCGAATCAAAGGTTCAGATTCGCTGGCAAGGATCCTTTTCTGCCAGGTACACCTGGTCATTTGCCATTTCTCTCGACCCATCATCATGTTAAGGACTACTGCACTCTCCTCCACATACCATCCGTACAAAGCAAGCCACCGAAGAGTCTGTTCCCTGTAGTCCATTGCGGTATAGCGATTATTGTGCTGAAGAAGCTGTAGTATGAAGTTGATCACATTGCTGGCACGGTATGCTTCCTTGACGTTCGAAATGTGCAAGAGTTTTGAGATCTCGGTTGAAACATTATCAGGAGCACCCATCCTAGTGATGAACTTCTCGCGGTAATAACAGAGCAGGTGCATATTTGGTTTTCTGAAGTGATAGAATTGTAGCGTTAGCTGCTTCCGATAATTCGGACCTTTCTTTGACTCCCATTCCTGACCATACTTCACGTACCTCTCTGTCATGGCGTCACAAAAAGCAACTTGAGCTGCCTGGCTTGCCCCGTAAACCTCTATCTCCAGATGCCAGACAACCTCTTGTTGGTGCTCCTCTGACCAATGTGTTACTGCTTTCTCAGCATCCAACAGGTGCTGCTCAAACTCCCACTTTGCAGCGACAGTGACCTTCGATGCAACGAACATGGCAGTCATAATGGCGTGACGTTCTCGTTCAAGTTCTCGAGCAAACCTGCTTGTTGGTCCACGGCTAGCTTGGAGATGCAGCTTGAGTTCCAGGCGGTCCTGAGCTTCTTTAAACAACTGGACAAACTGGGTAAGCTGGTCTGTGGACGCTCCGTAGAGCTCTACTTCGGACCGTACCATTAGTGTCGCCCTCTCCTCTGCATTCCAGGTAGTGGCGCACAGCTGCTCTTCTTTCAGGCACACCTCAAAAGTTCTCCGCTGCCCAGTTGTGATACTATAAATCTCCCTATGAAGCTCTCTCTCCATCTTCTCCATCGCTACCTCTTTAAGTTTTGCTGCCTGTACTTGGAAGTCACTTTCTAAACACCTTGTCTGAGTGTCAGTAGCACGTTGAGGAGTGAGGATTTGTTTGCACTTGTAAAAGCTTTGGAGATCTTCGTCGAGGTATTTCAACGAGATATCCTAGTCCATTCGCTGGCTGGCTAGTAAAGAAAATTCAATCAGTACCCGAATCGTTTTCATAACCTCCGTATCAGATGCAATTTCTGAGATTGTTTTCCTTGCAACATCGCTGGAAAGCAGGGGGAGCACATAATGCAGATAGACTCCTGAGTATTTCTCAGATTTCCTTGCCATGGCAGCATCCATTCTTGAGAGCATCAAATGGTTCAGAAAAACGCAATATGTTCGGGTAGTGGGGAACTGAGGTGAACCGGGGATTGAATTCAGCTTTCAAGCCTCGATCGGTGAGGTACACTAAAAGCAAGTTGAAGATATCTTTCACGATCTCCAAATAGAGTTGGTGAAGCACATCTGGTTGCCAAAGGCGATAGACGTTGCACAAAGCATAATCCCAGAAGAGATTCGAAGTCGGTTGCAGATACATCTCTTTCAATTCATCAAGTGGATTATCCTCAAGGTGCTCCTGATAGCCTGATGTACATCAATCGTCCCAGTTGCGAAGTCCTTTGCCATGGCCCATCTCAGATCCCTTCGGCACTTCACAAACAGGGCATGCTCTTTGGACTATCTTCGTGATCATTGCCATCTCCGGGTAGTCTCCAATCTATAATGATAGCAATGGGTAGCAGGTATATTTGACACTCTCAGCGTAATCCCACTCCTAACCAGTGCCACTGATATCAGCTTCTGTAAGTTGTTTCAGGATGGTATGGATTGTATGGTGCCATGAAGAGTCTATATCAGTTGCACCTTTCGGTGGAACTGGAATCAATCCCACCAGAATTCAGGCGTGCCTTGATGCTACACGACGAACATCTTTCTGAATGTTCCCCATACTAATATATAGCGGTCAGGGGCTCTTGTGGCCAGAGAATTTCGTGATATTGGTTTTGTCCGAGGTGAGGATTACTGGTACAATTGTCGCACCGTTGGGTAGTTGCTCCTGAGTTTCCCACCACCACTCTCCTGAGTTCATCTCACTATAGATTCGATGATCAGCCGAATCGTACAGCTGCACCGGAGTGAAATTCAGGTTCTCCGCAAACCGTAAATGCCCCAAAAGAAACTGGATGCCCTTGAAAGTATCCCTACAGTATATGTTGTCATATTTCTCAGGCGCCTGAAGCCAACTCTCTGCTCCCAGTCCGAAGTCAAGGCACCTCAGCAACTCTCAGACTTCAGATGCTGTCTGGAACAAAGTCGTACGGAAATCGTCCAGGTCGCGCAGCAGATAGTCGTTTACCCAAGTTTTGCTTTGTGTACCAAGAGCACAGGCTTGTTGATAATCGAACGCATTTGCAAATGGGTGCCATGGGTTCCAATTCGGTTTCCGGTGTTTGTCGTAGAGGATCGTAGCCTCTCCCACCACTTGCTCACATGTGGCCTCTCCATACACTTTTGCGTGCGTGACTTTCCTCGCGGTTACAAATTTGACATCATGTTTCTCTGGTAGCTCGGGCATGGGAGCGCTCTCGGCTGTGTGCGTGGCTGGTATGAACCCTTGGGCACTGTCAGATTCTCCTGCATACGTATACTTCTTGCTTTGCTCATCTCGCTACTTACTAGATCTCCAATTTGCTTCTGTTCCAAGTCGTTCCATTACCTCTCCACTGTCGTCAAATGCCTGTAGGTGATCGTTTCGACAATGTTGAGCAAGACCAGTAGAGTTGCGGATTGGCTTTCCACATATTGTGCATCGTAATGGTAAGAACGGGTTTGGCCGACGACTCATACTGGTAACCGTTGTTACAGTATCTCCGGTAGATGGGGCGCGATGAGTGTATGGTGAATGGTAGATGGGATGCGATGAGTGTATGGCGAATGGTAGATGGTGCGATGAGTGTATGGTGAATGGTAGATCGGGTGCGATGAGTGTATGGTGAATGGTGAGGAGTACCGATTCAGGGGTAAAGAAAGCTACTGAAGGTTCAAGTTGCACACCCCTGCAGCGAGATGAGGCTCCGTGCCATATGACAGGTCAGCTTGATAGGACTAGTCTTGAAACAGACAAACAACTACGTTACTTCACCCAATGAATTGTGTGTACCCCACAAAGTGATTGAGTTCCTGTCCTTAACTCCTGCTAAGCCTACGGTATTCGTCACGAGCACCCCAGCAAAACCTCCAGGCAGAGGTCCAGATGCACCTGTAGGTGGCAGCAGGACTCAAATCGCATTTAATCGTGCAGCTCCCTTCCAATAGCAAGTGCACCTGAGGCTGATAGGCATTGGATAATCGCAGTTTCCCATCTCTAGATAGTGTTGTATGTTCGAATGTGTGGTACATTTTCAGTATATTCCCAGAATCTGCAACCACCAACAGAGGTTTCATGCAGGTCGCCTGCTTTGTTATAGGAGAGATGGATACCTGCATAAGTAAGCACCTCTCTTGAAAGGCAGTAGACTGATTTCGAGTATCAAACTTCAACAAGCAAGGCGATTGCGGGTGTTCATATGTTTTGTTTGTTGTAGCTTCAGAATCCTAGCATAAGTTGGGTGGGCTTTGAGAAACTGCAACCCAGTGGCTAGGGTGATACCCCACCTTTCATGTAGTGATCAACTTGAACGCTCCTAGCAGACAATGGGTGACGAAAACATGTATCAGAAGTTTGTCAAACAAGGCGATCGCAGGTGTTCATATGTTTGTTGTAGCTTCAGAATTGTAGTAGAAGTTGGGTGAGCTGTGTATATAAACACGTCTTGCCTCCAACGAATGCAGCCCATCACACTACCTCATTCTCTGCGACTACTGCAGGTACCATAGCTTCTAGCAAAAACCTCTGAACCTCCTAACCTCCTCTTTGTTACTACTTCTATATCATGTCGCAGAACAACCCTTCCAACAACCACTTCCCGACCAATCCAGAACACCCGTATTAATATTATGGTGGCTCACCTCTACAATGACCCAATCAGAACTACCTCCTCAGCAGTGATGGGTTTGGAATGTGGGACCGATTTGCCTGGCATCCAAATCCCGAATACCAACCGCCCCAGCAGCCGACTGAGGAACCGCAATATGAACCGCAACCACTGAACAACTATCCTCCATATACTGCACCACGAATGATCAGCCCTCACCGACGGCCAATGTGGAATGAGTACCGACCAACCTGGGTTCCATACGAACGGGTTCCACCCCGACCACCACCACCACCACCACCACCACCACCACCTTCAGCGAACTCAAACCCACCAATGTCTCCACCGCCTGACAAAGACCGGCACACACCACTGTCTCCCACTCTGAAGCCAGGTCCACCTGGTCAGGATTATGACACTGACCACATGTACACTTGAACTCAACTGCCTTGTGATCACTAATCAATGGCTATACAAAGGATGCAACCATATGTACCATCTACATCCAAGCCAAATACAAGCAGAGGTTTATCAGGGCGAAAGTCAAGCGTACCATCAGGTCGTTCAAACTCATGCATTCTGATGTCTGTAGACCCTTCGGCTCGCCCTCTGATAGTGGCTACCGATACTATATACTCTTCATCGACGACTATACAGGATATACATACTTCTGGCTGCTTCGATAATAACACATCAGAGAACTGCACCGCTATCTAGCAATCATTCCAGACCCATATCAACTCCTTGGGCTATACGGTCAAGCGATGTCGATGCGACAATAGTCATGGAGAATATGACAATACAATATTCTGACTACTGCTCACAGCCCACTGCACAATATAGAAACCATGGCCTTCATATATTCATAATCAGGAAGGTATCGCCAATTGAATAATGTGAACAATCAATTAGACGGCCAGAAAAATAATGATTTACTTCCAAGCTCGAATCGAACTCAAGGGTGAGGCAGTAAATATTGCAATCTACCTACATCAGGGAACTCCAAATGAAGAACTTACAAAGAAGATGACCATGAAGAACATCAAATACCATACAAAATACCATATACAACACTGCACGCATTTGGGAAGCCCACTCAGGATGATAAAGACCACAGGATATCTTATGAAGCCCCACTATATTACTTACAACGATTCAGATGCTATATCAGCAGACTAATCTCGAAACCACAATATCGAGGCCAATTCAGACCGAGTTTAAATTCCTGTATGATGGTCGGCTATACACACAATACTACCACCGTCTGAAGAATAAGAGATCATGAGTTAGTAACCATCTAAACAAAGTTGGATATCATTTTTGACGAGAAACGTAATGAATACATCTCATGCACTGAAGGTGATGTAAACAATATCTTTGAATGCCTGCAAGAAGAGGAGAAAGTCGAGGAAATTGATAATGGAGATGTATGTCCCCACGCACAAATCGATGATAGAAGTGGAGATAGTCCTCTCTGAACTTAACATATAAGTGGAACAGATGAAAGCTACCAAAGTGGCGACTATGGTCGTACTAATGATGTTTCTAATATCCATAGTCATCGAAGTATCCCTGCACACACTGGTTCAAGATCACAAAAACATACTCCTTACCAGGATGTCACTATCAGTCTCGTCCATCATTGTGACAATATCACTTGCGACCCATCATCATTGAGAATCACGATCATATACAATCGACATCTCCAGCATGATATCCACACTATATATCGCCAAGCAGCAGTGATGACCAAGAAGTCAAAGCATTCGCAGTCATCACCTCAGACCACAGTCATATCATAAGAAGTCAAACAAAAGCCTCCGCGGAAGAATTGATGGTATCAGTACTTGCATACATTATTCGGCACCGATTAACATATGTACAGACTATGGAGAGCACTAAATGAAACCATTGGGGGCAGGGCATAGATGAGGAATCATCATCAATTCTATTCAACAACACCTTCTCTGCGGTAGACTCCCATGAAGCATGGCAATTGAATGCGAAGCTGATTAAATCAAAGTGGATCTACAAGACAAAGCATAACCCTAGTAATACCATTCGATACATGGTATGCCTAGTCATTAAAGTCTACGAGCAAATAGATCTCAGTGATACTTATACTTCTTCTGGAAAACCAACAACCTTTCCATATCTCATCTCCCTAGTCATGAGATGTGGATAGCATATTACCTATTTAAACATAGCTACTGCCCTCTTGAACACCGAAGTCGATGACGATGACATTTACATGATACTACCAAAAGGTTGGCCCATCATCTCTACTCACCCAAAATTGAAGTAAGACTTTGAAAAGTACTTTATTGTCTTAACAGGTACCACGACTTTGGTACAGCGAGATCAACACGTATATTTACTATCTCTCGGATTCACACAATTGCTAGCCAATAGCTACCTCCATATTCGAAATGACGGTAATCACCTTCTCCTTTATATCGACGACATCTTCATATTATACCCACAAATAGATACCGCCACCAAGGCCACGATTGAAGTCAAAGTAACGCTCTCTGAGAAATATAAGATAACAAATCTAGGCCCTGCATGACCATTTCTCAGCATCGATATTCACTGCAATGATGATGGTACTATCATCAGTCCCAGTCAGGGGGCCTTTATCAATACTATACTTAAATGATTCGGCATGGAAAATACTCATGGAGCATCATCACCAACGGACCCAAACGTAAAACTGGACTTGGCTAAGGATCAGAGGTAGAAGAAGATGAAACATATCAAAGATTACCAAATAATCGTCGGCTCCCTAATATATGCAGTACTGGCAACTCAGCCTGATATATTCTTTGCAGTAGCAGCCCTTAGTCCATACAGTTCTTGTCCATTTACAAGTCACATGATGGCTGCAATGGGAGTTCTCTGATATCCTAAAACAACATCTCATTATAGTCTACATTATGACTCTGAACATGACAATGATATCACTGGCTATACAAACTCCGATTTGGCCAGCAACAGTGATGATCGAAAATCTCAAGCAGCCCATGTCTTTCACACCAGCAGCTGAGACATCTCTTGGCAGTCATGAAATCAAGACTTTGCCGCTGTGTCAACACTTAAAGCCAAATACAATGTTTGTTCTGAAGCCTCCCATGAAGTCAAATAGCTGCTTCATCTTCAGAATGATATTCACGGGAATGCTGAACTTACACCACTGCCGATATGCTGTGACAATCAAGCCACTTTCACACTCATCACTATTGCAATCGTCAAGGTCCGAACAAAGCACATTGATATCTCCTATCACAACATTCGAGATCTCCACACTGATAAAATAGTCGATTACTCTTATATACATACAGAAATGAACACAGCAGACATATTCACTAAGGCCCTGACTAAAAATAAGTATGCAAAATTCACACAAGCTATGGGTCTATGGTATATTTATGATTGCAGTGGACTTACATATACTAGTCCACAAATAGCAGGACACCTCGCTTAAATCCTGACAAGTCTGAACACAAGCAAATGATCAATTAGCACTCAAATTGGAGGTGTCAACGCAGGTGAATTTAAGGTTGGTTTCGGATAGATTTGATGGATTTCTTTATTTCTTTACTGATGGCCATCCTCAGGCTTCTGTGGTACTCTTTCCCTGAACAAATTAACAGGAATATGAGGAGACCACTATGGATATTACTCGCAGCACATGTACGCTTGCTCATTCATTTTCTTTCTTATGTTATTTGTTAGTTCTTGCTACGGAATGTACGAAGAGGGGGGAGTATTACTGTAAGAACTAGAATCAGATCGCTCCTAAGAGTTGCCAAGTAGACTTATACACAATTAGTCTGTCGACTCCCACCATCTGCTAGTTCTCCATTATTTCGGTATTCGGTATCTCTCTAGAGCCTCCTGCTCCTCATGATATATAGAGGTATTGATTCTCCCTCTTGGTAGTTCAGTTGACTCCATCTGTATCATACTCTTGAACATGGGATGTTGCATATACTATTCCTGCACACATTTAAATCGCTACAAGATATCATTCATTCAATTGCAATAATCAATGAAATCAGATCAGTTGTAAGGACAAACGTCTTCGTATGGGTGAATACATATTGATACGGTGGCAAACGGGAATAAGTAATATATATCAATTGTGAGGTATGTAGGTAAGATAATCGCTAGTATGCCAAAAGCAGTTCGTGAGGTGACTATATATGAAGGGGGCTTACCCGGCCTCGGCTGATAAGTGCCCTTGCAAGGCCAAGTATGCCTGCGAGCCAAGTGCACTTACAGGGCCAAGTGCACTTATGAGGCCAAGTGCACCTGGCACAGCCATTACATCATCCCCCTCTTTATCTGTACACCACCTGTGCTGCATCATATATATATATAAAGAAGACAAGATAAGTGCGTACGCCTTCGTACATCTGCATAAGTCCCGCGACTGATCGGTGCCTTTATGGCGGCCTCACAGCGGCTTCAGTGCACAAGGAATCCACCTTCAGTGGTAGGTGGTAAAACCCATGTTGACGGTATTTATACAGGGCCGAGATCCATAAGAAATGAAAAGAAGAATAGAAGTAGAAAGCAAGAAGGAAATATCCAATTGACCTTGAATCCTCCAAGTCCACCTCCGAATCGAAGCTGCTCCATCAGCAGACCTCCAAGTTCCGTCCTTCAGCAGGCTTGCAAGTTTATGGTTCCGAATATCCAAATCGACTTCCAGTTTTCTCCGAATCCAAGCAATTGACCCCCATAGTGTTGGCTCGGTGATGCTCGATTTGGTAAATTCTATTGGCCCACTTGCGGATGCCATTGGCATCGATATATCATAGTTGACACCTGATATTAGGCGGACTCGACTTCCGACTAATCGATCGATCGATTGTATACGATTTCTTTCGTTGAACGCGTTCGCGAATATTATTTGAGGGGCATGGTCATTGTGGCCGGTATCACATTGCTGCAGCAGTCAACTAGCATAATTACATGATGTACTTATCTTGGTCATATCTGCTGCTCTTGAGAGCTTCTCGAATTCGTATAATTTCCATGTCTCTGTGCTTTCTTATATCCAAGCACACGATAGACCTCATCAGTGATAGCCTCCGCTCTCGGTATTGATATGTGTCTCACCGATTGACTCGTAATTAGTTATCCGGATCTGACATTTCGTTACTATTTGGCTTCAGATCCAATGGTGGCTGGTTGACTTGTGTCGGCCTCGTTCAGCCCTCAATTGCTGTCATTATATGTCGACATGCATTCGTACATGCTCATTCGAGTTGCGGTATCTAACTCGTAAGTGTGCCATAAGGTCGTACTCACAAAGTAACCAAGTATGCTTCAGGTGCATCAAGGCAGCCATTTTCCGATTTCCATGCCTTGGACTTCCGAATCCATGAAAGTAGTGAGTTTGAACATGCCATGCCCTTCCGCGCCTAGTTTTAGGATGCGCACCCTAAATCCTAGCCTGATACAGTTAATCACCACTATCTGCGGTGACGTCAATCAATTATCGTCATGGCTTTATTTGGTGCTCTCGGAGACAAAGGCCAATTGCAAGCATATTCGTTCTTTGATATATCTAATTCGTAAGCACTCCGTACAAGGTCATAGTTACCATGTAATTCGGTGCGTTCGCGCTCTCGACTCTGAAGGTCCAACGTAATAGCCTTCTTATACATCTATTAAGGATTGCAGTCGGTAAGTATTCCGCGCAGCTTGACATCTTGATTACTGATTTGGCTTGCTCACGGCCGCTATCACGTGGTAAAGACCAGCATCGTAACCAGTGATTCGGAGCCGCTGACGTACTTCCTTCTGTACATGTCCATCATAGACCAATAGAAATCCCTAGAGACTAACTCAGCAGTTTCAAGAGCTCCAAAGTGACTGGACTCCGGGTTGTCATGAAAGAGACTTATCACTTTGCGCGGAGAGCATCGTCCGCAGGGACATATATCCTCCCCTCGTAGGTCAGAGCTCCAGCGACGACACTCCATTGGTTCTCATCTTCGGCTTTCTCTTTGGCTGTGGCCATTGGGTTATCGACTAGCTTACCCGAGATGTCGACCACCAATGGGTCAGTAGCTTGGGCCTTGTTTATCGCCGGAAGAAGGTCATCGTCGGGTTCAAATATCAGGGTCACGATGAGCCGTCCGACAGGCTTCTGGTAGCCGATCTCATAATCGGGTCGTCTCAATGGGCCGTTGACGGGTTTGTTGTGCCTTCCGATGCTCGATAGTGAAGTCGTAGGCTGATAAGATCTCATTCACTTCCAGCACACCTATGAGTCAAGTGCACTCACGAGGTCATGTACGCTTGCGAACCTAGTGCACTCACGAGGCCAGGTGCACTTACCAGGCCAGGTGTACTTGACGTCTGCAGCTTGATAGGTAAACGTTCCAGCACTTCTTGTGCCGATTTCGTCGTAGTAGCGGTTTCTCCATTTCCGGAAAGGTCATTCCCCTCTATTCAGGTTGGTATTTCATCGACGACTAAATACGGTGTCGATTCTCATCGATGTTCTTGTTGAAAAGACGGTTTCGATTGCCATTGGGGCTTCATACTTCTGTATTTGCATTCCATTGCAAGTCTCGCAGATTCTCTTAAAAAGTAAGTGTTTCTTAAAAGGATAGACTTAAAACGTAACCTTTTATCGCCATATCGGCAAGAAGACTTGTTATCCTTCTCAAGGGCGTGCACGATTGCTCCCTGCACTCGAGAATCTGCATTCCGCTGCTCTCCCGTGGCTCAATAAGTACTATCAGCCCAGCAGCCATTTCTCGTCGCAGCCAACATGGTCCAGAATCTCTGAGGTCAATGGAATGGGGTACCAATTGTTGATTGTGTTCGCGTTGAGAGCTCGGTAGTCAACTTCAGAGTTTCAAGTGGCCGTCCTTCTTGGCAAAAATATCGGCGCTGGAGTCAGTGATGATGACTGTTGAATGACACCATTGGCCAGGTTTGTCTCGATGTAGGTCTTTAGAGTTCTTGACTCGACCTCTGACAGGAAATAGATACACCCATATGGCAGCATGTGCCCGGGGTCGATTGCATGGTCAATTGACCGGTGTGGTGGCAGCGTCTCTGCCTTGGCCTTACTAAAGACCTCAACGAATTCCTGATGCTTGACTGGTATATGACCACCATCATCGGTCAGTACTGCCGGCACTCCGTTCTTGTCCGCTCCATCTGCAAACGTTAGTATTAAGTTCTTATATGAGAATGGAAGCGAAGGTTGGAATCCAGGAGTAGCGGTACCGCCGGACCATCACAATAGAGCATGACCGTAGCGCACATCCTCCCTTCGTTACTTGGTGAGCCAGTAGCAGTCATTCAAGACTTGCATTGTTGGTAACTCTTCTGCCGCAATTACCGCTGCTGCTCCCTGCTCGCCCATCCAGCATCGGAGTTTCTCATCTGAAGTCGCATTCCATGATGCTCACAGCAGCCCGGTACACTCCACAAACCGTAGGGCGAATGCGTTGTCAACCTCATTCCTCTTAAGAAGGTCGTTGAATGCGGTTGCTCCAAGGAAGCAAATGTCCGCAGGCTTACCACCGTGCCCCTGCGAAGTTCCGTCGCGAACAGGGTTCCATCGCGATCCCCATTCGTAACCTGTGGCACTCTAGGGGTTCGCAAGGCTACGAGTTGACCGGCCTTCCAGTCGATTTCCGGATTTCGGGCCTTGAACCAAGGCAATACCAAAACCAAGTCATATGCCTTCATAGGCACAATTAAGTCATCCAATTCGTCAACAGGTGCCAAGGATTCAAAATACTGAACCGAGAGAGTAGCCTTCCTACTTTCTCTTGCAGACATCATCTCACTGCCGTCAAGACATGAGGTTGCGATGAATGCTGGTTCGTCCCAGACGCCGAGCCGCCTCCGCAACTTGGGCGTCATGAGCCGCCGCTGCCAGTAATCGTTCCACCGCATGTTGTCTAGGTGGCCAAGTAGATGTCCATCCCGCTTAGATAAGACGAAGTAGAGGTCCATCCCATCTAGCAATACAACCAAGTAGACATCCATCCCGCTTGGATAAGACGAAGGACAGATCCATCCTGCCTAAGGATAAGACAACTCAGTCAATGAGCAAAGGATCGCTCGTTGTCAATTGAGAATTGATTTACTCCCGATCTGGATCACTCACATGACGATAACAATCGGCATCGTGCATTCAGTAATCATTGTTGCCTCATATGGTATCGCAGGTTTCTCAAACACTGATCGGTAACTCAATGGAGTCTCATCGAAGGGTAATCGTAATTGTAGTTGCGATCAGGTATCGATCGTTATGTTCGTGAATGATGTAAGGTGCATCCGGCTTCTTTGCTCATATGTCTTGTAGAATCGCACAATGGAGTATCGGCTTTGATCTGCTTGACACTTTACAACATTCGGGGTTAAACTTCCAACTCTGAGTTGCTTCATGATCTGCGATTGCCACTCCACTATCAGGGTCTTGAACTCTGCCCATTGGTAGTCTTTCTCCGTAAGTACACTTCCGTACTCGTGTAATCATACTCCATAAGTGCACTTCTGTGGTTGTATAATCGTTCTGCGTAGGTGCACTTCCATGCAATGCTGAAGCTCTGTAAGTGAGCTTGTGGCTTCGTTCATAGATGCTAACGTATCGTAGGTTCGCTTCGGAGCTTCTGCTCAGTTCGGAGGAAGGCAATCGTCAAGTGCGCTTCAGATCATAGGAAGGTAATCGTCAAGTGTGCTTCAGAGGTTCCGTTCAGTTCGTTGGAAGGTAATCGTCAAGTGCGCTTCAGAGCTTCTACTCAGATCGTAGGAAGATAAACGTCAAGTGCACATCATCGAACGTGTTTATCGTCGGTAACTTCTCACCACACTTAATCGTTAATGAACTGACGCTTTCAGATGTAACTATCGTAGAACTGATGAATCGATACATATAGTGGATGTCGATGAAGGTTTCGCTAGAACTTCATGCCCGACTGGCTTTCGATTCATCTTGAAATTCTGTTCGTATGCGATAGATTTCGTTAAATGTATTTCAAGATCTTCTCAGTGGTGTGGCTACCAGGCCGATCACGAGTATATGAAGGTCGATTGACCTCCAAATGGTTTCGGAATTGTCTCTGCCCACGTCAATCAACTCCAATAGACGGAATACATATCTCGAATCATCCATTCGTAGGCGATGGATCTCGTTAAACGTGTTTCGAGATCTTCTCAGCAGTGGTCACAATGGCCAGTGACGTATCTCATGAGAACGATTGACGTCCGATTGATCTCGGAAGCACCATGGAATCGCCTCTGCTCTCGTCAATTAACTTAATTTAGGTGTACTTATCAAGCTTCGATACATATCGGTCTTGAGAGTATGTGTGTAAACATATAACGATCGCGGTCGGTGAAGCGACTTCTGCGAATCGATTGACCTCCGAATCGCCTCGGAATGGTCTCTGCAGTAGTCAATTGACTTGATATAGGAATACTTATCCTGATTCATTGATCTAGCGATAATACTCGTTGTAGATCGAGAATAGAGATTTCAGGTTCTCTGGAGTGCCTATCATGGCAGGCGACATGTCTCTCGGGACTGATTGTCATCTAAATCATCTCGGAATCGTTTCTACTATCGTTAATCAACTCAATTGGATGGTTACTTATCTTGTATTGACAGTCTAATGATGGTTCTCGGTGTAGGTCTGACGTGTCGAAAAAGTAACGAAATCACGAATCCCATGAACGAAACGTATCTGGTGACGGAAAAGCGATTATAGTTTAAGAACATATGTCCTCGTATGTGTGAATACGTGTGGATACGGTTGCAAACGGGAATAAGTAATATATATCAATTGTGAGGTATGTAGGTAAGATAATCGCTAGCGTGCCAAAAGCACTTCGTGAGGTAACTATATATGAAAGGGGCTTACCCGGTCTCGGCTGCCAAGTACACTTGCAAAGCCAAGTCCACCTGCAAGCCAAGTGCACTTACAGGGCCAAGTGCACTTACGAGGCCAAGTAGACCTGGCACCGCCATTACATTAGTCAACAATTCCAATGGAAATAAACGGATGGTGGTTACTGGATCGATACTTTGAATTCTGTTGCAATCATATGCGCAATGCCACCTGACATGCTGTCGAGATGAAAGCATCTGAGTTTGCAACATACTGTACTATACCTTTGAGCACCATGTATATGCAGACTGCTTACAAAATTGCCCCTGAAGATTGAAAGGATACTATTCACCTGAAGCCTCAGATTTCAATAGAATATGATACATCTGGAACACAAAGATCTGAAAGAAGGATATCAGTAGGGAATCAATTTGTATAAGTGAACAATCATAGCTGTAAGGTACAGAAGGTCCTGCAGTGATGTTGAGCATGGGTTATGTAAGGAAGGATATTGGTGCAAAGGGTGATTAAATAAAAAAGTACATAAGTAAAGTATAGATAGAAGTAATTGTTAGAGTGAGAGGATAGGGATATAATGATCTTTGGAATCTCCAAGTGTTGAAGGGCAAGATTCTTGACAAGGAAAATAAGCCTTAACAATATACAATTGGAAAGCCAAAATATCTTTGTCCTGAATCTTTATCTTTAGTGACTTTCACATTCTAAGTATATCTTCAAAAATTTCATTGCAAACATATCCTGAAAGCAGTAGGAATACTTCTTGGGATTATACACCTGGAGTGACATTCCCAGTATTACGTTATATTGTTAGCAAAGAAACACTTCTGATGATGCTCTCTTTCTACCCTGAAAGCAGTCAAAGATTCTTGATATTTTACACCTTCGAATGTACTTCTTTATTCTGAATATTGTCTGCCACATCTCACAGGGAGAGTGTTGATATCACAAACCAGACTTCAAGTTGCACACAAGTCTTTGGGAAAGAGATTTCCTCTGTGAAGGTAGCTACCACTGTGAACTTGTTCAAGAAGTACACTGCATCCAGTATATCTTAGCTGCCAGTATTAATCAATCGAAGTCAGAACCCCTATACCACACACACATCTTTGTAAGCAACAATCCCTCATATACCTCACGACAGTTATCTTGTTTGTCATAATCGGTACAGTTGGCTGCCCTGGCTCAAATTTGTGAATACTCCACCTTCTAGACTACGATTGATCTCTGCAGTTTCAATAAGAGGCTGGTGCTAGGCTCCTTCATCAGTAGAATATTGATGTAGTCACCTTCTTTGTAACTTGCAGCTTTTACAGTAGAATCTTTCAAGGACAGATCAAGGTCATAATTGAAACAATAATGAATACTGAGTCTGCTACTACAATGGGGTAAGCAGCAATGTTACTGCAAAGAGGCAATGCTTTGGTAACTGTATGAGATAGAAGGAATAGAATGATGTGATATGAGCCTATCATATGAAATGACATCTCTGGGTCAGTAGTTATATCGATGAACCACAACGAGGTAGAATTGGACAGAATAGATGTGTTGATGATACAGACACAAATAGTAAACAAATTCAACATCAACAAAGTCATGTCAGATTTAATCCAGATATATGAATGTAGCACCGGGAGCGTCACCTCAGACTTACCAGTACAAGTAGTATCCTTACTGCTTTCAGGACTTGCTTGCTATTGAAGTTGTGAATATTCGCTCAGGATGTGAAAGCCACTAAAAGATGAAATACGGATGGATCAATGTTGAAGGAAAACATTGGGGCAGGAACCGTTGTGGAAATGACAGGAGAAGCAGTCATGGAAGCAACCTACCCAATGGGCCATCAACAAGAAGTTTACGATGCCGAATTACTTGGAATTCTTAAAGCTGCACAAACCAGCTTTCAGATATGTCAACGTAATAACCTCACCAAAAGACACATATGGATCTTCACAGACAATCAAGCTGCCATACAACGTCTCAATACTTTCAAACCCGGCCCTGGACAGTCCAC
>MU122333.1:0-44063 GCA_014904905.1 Wilcoxina mikolae CBS 423.85 | reverse complement strand
GGGCTGCATGCTGTATGATGAATAAATAAATAAATAAATAAATAAACTAAAAGATGAAGATTCAAGACACAGAGGTTTTTGGCTTTCTAATGCGTATATTGTTAAGGCTTATTCTCCTCGTTAAGAAGCTTGCCCCTCTACCCTCAGAGATTCTAGAGGTTTTTATACCTCTATCCTCTCGCTCTAACAATTACTTCTATCTACACTTTTCTCATGAGCTCCTCTACCTAACCTTCCTTTCACACCAATGCTGTTCCTACCCTTCGGTACTCTTCCGGACCTTCCACATCTTTCCGCTTAGATCTCTAACTCAGACGAATAGAACACCTACTGATATCAGTCCTGCAGACATCTGTGGTCTGGACCTCTCATATCCTTTCGATCTCTTTGCTTCTAGACGAATGGTATCTTTTCGATTGTGAGGGACATTGGAGACTTCATTGGCTTTGCTGCAAATACAGGTGCGTTCGTATCTACAGCCTCTGAGCTGTCTTCGCAATATCAATAGCATGAGCTGGCAGAGTATCGTTCCAATAGCCACCTTGAATTACTTATCAGTGGTTTGGTTGACTGCATGACAGCTCATCTGATTTCATTGAGTACGAGTGGTAATCTATGTAGTTTCGATGACATCCAGGGATGGTGCTTGTACTATCCTGATACAGCTATCGTCGAGTGATCGTAGGTGATCCCGCTCCGATGGCAATTGGTGATGTACAACCTGTAAGGTGTAACACTACCTCCTCCCTAACAGAGTTCATCTCTGAACGATCATACTAATCTGCTCTTTGTTGCATTGGTAAAAAATGACCTCTTGTGCCCAAAATCCAAAGTCCTTCTTTTCTTCCTTGGTAAAATATAACCCCTTGTGCTCAAAAACCAATTCTCTAGGTGTCTTGCTAGCCGTTAAAAACCCTTTGTGGGGAAAAGGTACTAGCGCAACCTCTTATCCTTAGCTGTCTGAGAGTTCCCCTTGTGATAATCCTTCAATAACCTCTTGTCATCGAAATTCTCATAAGGTTCCTCAGTCCAATCTCCTCCATCTGGATACCCTTTCCATTATATCCGATATAGCACCTTCTTTCGTACCTTTCTATACTGGCTGCCCATGACCTCTTTAACCTCATAGCCTGTTTCGTATTCGTAGCCTTCTGCATCGTAACCCAGTTCATTTCCTTCGCTGGTAGCGAGTTCTGGTACAGGTCTGACTGGATCAGTGGCCGTTCGATAAGGTTCAATGAGAGAGACATGGAAGGATTTATGGATTTGCCAACGCTTAGGCAATTCAAGCTTAATTGCTGTGGGTGATAGTACCTTTAGCACCTTGAAAGGACCATGTAGCTTCGCATCTAGCTTTCTAGATGGACGTCTGATATTGAGGATTTTTCCATTTAGCATGACTAGATCCCCAACCGAATGCTTCGGAGGATCCTGAGCACGTTTATCATGGTACTTTCCCATTATCTCTTTTGCCTTTTCTAAGCCTTTTCGACATAGGTCATACACACTGGACATCCAATAAATATAGTTCCTTGGTGTCGGATTCTTTGCTTTGGCTTCAACAGGCAAATTCGTTCGAGGATCGAATCTATAATTTGAAAAGAAAGGTGACGTGTGTAATGGCGGCCGGGCTATGGCAGGGTAACCGCCCATCGGTCCAGTATATAGTCGGATCGGGCGAGTGCCCATGCACGCCATCAATAACCTGACATACATACTACTCTACTATATTCTCGAATCCACATGTGCAACCGTATCTACACTCATATCTATACGTACGACGATGTACGCCCTTACAACGTGCCAGTCGCAGTGGTGAGTGAGTTGTTGTAGGCATACTCTGCCATTGATAACATCTCAGACCAGTTATCCTATTCATAGTTGCAGTAGTTTCGTAGGTAATATTCCAACGTTTGATTTATTGTTTCCTTTTGACCATCAGTCTGTGGATGAAATGGTGAATACATCTTCAATTGAATATTAAGGGCTTCAACCAAAGGGGACCAAAATGCTGAGGTGAACTGAGAATCTCTGTCTGATACTATATTCGATGGTAGACCATGAAATCTCCATACTTCTTTCGGTAAAATCTTAACCAGGTCTGTGGCTTTCTTCTCGCCATCTTTTAGTGGTATGAAGTGTGCCATCGTTGTGAATCTGTCAATGATCACCCAGACCAATGAACAGCCTTACGATACAGGTAGATCGATGATGACATCCATTGAAATCGAATCCCATGGACAGTACGATAACTCGAGCACTTGTAGGAGTCTGTAGCGAGCGTGACGAGCTGCTTTGTTCTTCTGGCAATCAGGGCATGAGCGGACATAGTCTTCGATGAAATTTTCCATCTCTGGCCAAAAGACATTCCTTTGGACCAGCTCAACTGTCTTGTTCAGTCCCATATGTCCTGCTACCTTCATGTCATGTTCTGCTTCGAGTATCTGTTTTCGTAACTGCTGATCTTCTGGGATCCACAGACTGCCTTTATAATAAAGGGTTTCATTTTCGAACGAGATGTCAGGGCTTGGACTTGCTTCCATTGCTCTAACGTACTCTTCCTGCCATGCAGCATCGTTATTTGCAGCACCTACCACTGCTTCTAATAAACAAGAACTGAACTTGACTACTGGGATTGACCTCACCTTAGCAGAAGAAATCATTATCTGTTCGCCTCGTAGCTTTGCTGCTGTCATCTGGACCGTTTCCTTTTCAGATGTTACCAACTGATCGGATCTTAAAACGCGGTGTATTGGTTGATTTTCGTATTCTTCGATACTACCTCTCCCCTTTTTAGGACGGTACTCCGAACGCCTAGATAATGCATCAGGTTTCCCATTTACACTGCCTGGTCGGTAGAATATCTTGAAATCATTACCAGCTAGTTCCTGTGCCGAACGGTCTTGTCTTCGATTCAGTATCTTAGTAGTGGTGAAGTACTCAAGATTCTTGTGGTCGGTAAACACACTGATTTGATGAGCTGCACCTTTGAGATAACGTCTCCATTCTTTAAAGGCAGATACTATTGCTAGCATCTCCTTATCATGGATCTCATAGTTGATCTCTGCCTTATCCATCTTTCAAGAGTGGTAGGCCACAGGATGTAATCGTCCATCAATTACTTGGGACAGGACCGTACCGATAGAGAAGTCACAAGCATCAGTCTCAACCACCACAGGATGCTCTGGTTGAAAGTGGCGAAGGATGGGTGCCTCAGTAAAACCCTTTTTTGATAAATTGAAAGCCTATTGACAGCGCGGATTTGCTTTCCAATCAAACCGTTTGCCAATTTGTTTGGTTAGGTCTGTCAATAGTTTGCAGATTCTCAAAAAGTCCTTCATCAAGCGTTGGTAGAAATTGGTAAAGCCCAACAATGAATGAACGTCTTTGACTGAGTCTGGCGTTTCCCACTTCAGGATAGTGTCAACCTTATCTTCTGCCATGCTGACACCTTCTCCCGTTATAATATATCCAAGGAATTCAACTTGTTTCTGATACCATTCGCACTTATCTGGTGTTACAGCCAAGTTATTTTCCTATATTCTACGAAGGACTTCTCTTGTCAATCGTACATGCTCTTTTTCATCCTTGGTGTGGATGAGAATATCATTTATATCAACCACCACTCCATGATCGATTAGATATCTCAGAATCTCGTTCATCATATCTTGGAATGAGGATGGCGCATTTGCCAATCCAAAGGGCATAAAGAAATATTCGTAATGTCCATATCTCGTACGAAATGCTGTCTTCCATTCGTCACCAGACTTGATTCGAATAAGATTGTAGCCAGCTTTCAGGTCAATCTTCGTAAACAGCTATGAACCAGTCACTCTGTCCCTAAGTTCGTTCATGAGTGGCAAAGTGTACCGGTTCATAATCGTGACGCGGTTTAGTCCTCTGTAATCTACACACAACCTTGAATCCCTTCCATGAGGCTTTGTGACAAAGAGTATAGGTGCTCCAGCTGGTGACTTGCTTGGATGAATCTTGCCAGAGTCGAACATTTCTTTTAGATACTGTTTGAGGACCGAAAGTTCTTTTTCAGAAAGAGTATAGATGGGACCCCACGGTGGTTGCTCCCCATCTTTTAAGTCTATTGCATGATCGAACAATCGATGTGGTGGTAGAGCATTTGCGGTTTCTCCATTATAAACTGACTGAAAGTCTCTATACTGCTACGGAATTCGCTCGATCCAATCTATTTCCATTTCGTTTGCTGCATTAATATGCATAGATCTAATCACTCCGATCCACCGAGGATCAGAATCAAACTTGAGAATACTATCGTCATATTCAATCGAGAATGTACTAACAGCTGCCTTTGTACAATGCTGATAACAATGCTTCGATGTGAATTGGAGTTTATCACCTTCTTCAGTGATTCCTCTGAGTACTCCATGCTTGACGATCCACCAGTAAGGTAACATGATATCAGTTGCTGATTCTATAGGACCGTTTTCGAACTTGGTTTCTTTGGTATAATGTTTTTCATATCGAAGAGTGACTGGAAAGGTATATTGCCATCCAGCTCCTTCTACAATCTCGCCATTGAAGTTCTCAACTGACTTTGGTTCTGTACGAGTTACTAATAGAACTCTATTAGACTTGGCCCACTGTTTTGAAATCATAGGTGTATCACACCCAGTGTCCAGAAGGACTCTCACCAGGACGTTCTTCTTGTCCTTGAATGACGCAAACATGCGTGATGTGGGTCTTGAATCAGTTTTTAGTTCTGGGGGTAATTGTTTCGCTTTCTTGGGTCGAGGTTGAGGTGCTTCGGCCAAGGCCTTACATTTTCGTTCTTTTTGTGTGGAAATCATAATGAACTGCCTTTCGACACAGCTCCAGCCGCAACGGGTTGTGGTCTTAATAAGTATATGGGATATGAGGGTGTTCCTGAAGACGATGTGATAGTCATATGTTGCTTTTGTATACCATATGACCAGCATATGTCGAGTACTGAACTCTTCCTCAGACACCCTTTTTAAGAACAGAAGGAAGTCATTTCTCATTAAACTAAACTCAAAATACAATAACTGTGGGTGTCTGTATCCGAAAGGAAAGATCGCAATCCTAAAACTTAAGAACAGACATAAGAAACCCAGCGTCTCTCAATCGTCAATTTCCATACCATCAGAGTCTACCTCATACAACCTTCTTGAGGGTGCGTGAGTTGCAGACGCTGTGATCCTATCAGCCAAACTTCTTGGTCTGACTTTCGAACTGGAGGCTGTAGTCTCCTGCTTCGGAGCTTTCTCCTTATCATTGGGTTTCTTGTTCTTCTTGCTAGACGAAGCCTTGATGGGGTTCTTGCAGAAGAACCTTCGATCATGCTCAGAGGATCCACAACACTTGCATTCGTTGTGTTTGGCTCTTGCTTCTAGCAGACTTTCAGGAATACCCTTAAGGGCTTCGGCCTTATCAGTGTGAATAGGCTTTGGTCCTTTCTTCTCAGTCCGAGGTTTCTTGGAGTCAGAACCTTTACCTTTCTCTGGATTCCTTTCTTGGTTCTTGTCCTTCCCCTGGTGCTCATCTCTCTTCCACTTATTTCCCTTCTTGCATTGGGAGTTGTCACGGTTCTGATGAGACCTATTCTTTTCTGCCAACCGATCATCGTATGATACATCCACTGGCCTCATTAACTCGATGAAGGCTGTGTTGTCTTTGGCAGGTACCCCTGAAGTTGACATTTGATCCAGAATTTCCTCGTTCATTGCTTGTTCAAGGGAATGGATGTAAGAGGTTCTGCTCAGACATACTCGGATGTTGAGGGTTTCCATCTTCGTTAAGTAGTCCTCGATATCCCCAGTATATTTCAGATTATTCATCTTTCACAGGGACTTCTCTTCCTCTTGCTTATCAACGAACCTTTCTTCCATTGTACTGGTGAAGAACTTCCAGTTATCAACCAGAAAGAACTTCTTCATGTCTTCTTCGTGGTTATCATACCAGGCTAGGGCCTTATCTTACAAGAGCCCTCCAACCCAAATGATTTTATTGATTTTATTGTGGAATTCGTTGTGGAAATACTGTAGATAACGTTCCACTGATCGAATCTACCTTCGACATATTTCCTTGGGATCCTTCTTATCCCCTTTAAATACAGGAGGCATTTTCATTTTGCCTTTCTTGGAGGATCTTGCTGGTATGCGAGGGTTGAGAGGTGGCGTGTCATAGTCTGTACTGCAAGAAGGAGGTAAAGGTATCTGACTTGAATGTAAACTTCCTGCATTGATTCCTCCGCTTCCGTCTCCCCTACCTCCTCCGCCTCCTCCTCCTTCTCCGCCTCCTCCTCCTCCTCCTCCACCACCTCTACCACCTCCACTTCCACCGCTTCCTCCACCACCACCTTCCCCTCCTTCCTCGTTCTTGGAACCAGAGAGGCCAGATTCTGAACCAGAACCTCCTGGTGGTGGTGGGGCTCCCTCAGGGTCCGGAGTAAGAGCTTCTTTAACCCAATATCCTTCTCCTTTGGTTCCCATGCAGTAGCGAAGGCGGAACCTTTCATCACTTGGTTTTATATCTCCTTCTTGATGTCCAAGGACAGACTCTGCTAGGGACTTGATAGATTTCTTGGTGGTTTCGTCCGATAGCCTAGTCATAAGGGTCCTTGGGAATTCCTGAAACATTTTCTCCCTGTCCCTTCGAGTTTTCCTTATATCGCTTTCTCTCTGCTCCTTCTCAGCGTCAGCCTTCTTCCTGAGTTCTGTTACTCTCTTAGCCTCTTCGCTGGCTATTCGCTTGACACTGGTAAGTTCTTCTGACTGAGTGTGTACTTGGAGAGTCACTCTTTCCTGGGCTCTTTCCCTCTTTTCCAATATGCCAGAGAGAGTGATCCATGCTGCTGATGAGACCTGTATCTGCATCCCAAGAGCCAGATATAGCTCGTCATATGGATCGCGAGACTGTCCCTTCGCAATGGCGATTGCAGAACTAACATTGGCCGCAAATACCTGGGACTGGGCAACGATATCTGAGTAATGTTCTAGCTGCGCCCTCTGCAGGTTATAGACTCCTGTGGCCACAGGATCGTAAATCTCGTTTTGCCTATATACTAGGGCTTAATATGCTCTGACCAGATCAGGCAATACTTATCTAATTTTGATGTTGCTCGTTTGAGTCTGCGTAATCAACACATCCATTCGGTTCAATTCCAACTCGATGCTATTTATCAAAGGGACCACCCATTCAGGAATATCATTCCGTACAATGGGTTCATAAAGGACTACTTCTTTCCTTTTGTCTCCTGCTACTACCAATGCACTTTCCCTTTGTACCAGCATCACTGCTTCCCCCATCATTGTCTCAGATCCAGCGTCCGTCATTGCTCAGAGTATGACCCAGATTTGTCCTTGAAAGATCCTGCTATAAAAGCTCCAGGTTCCGAAGAAGGGGACGAAATCGAGATCCCGATTAATAAGGAACCTAGAACCAGCTTCCTGTTGTAACTGTAATGAAGGTTCGTAGTCTGGTACGTGGGGCATTCACAAGTCTGGGAGGATGATGGTTCCGATCAAGGCTAGCAAGATGACTATCTTGAGGTATGCGAGGGATTGCTACTTTCGGATGTGTACGCAGTACAGCAGTTCTGTCATCGATCGATGGATAGTGGCAGCTAACGCTAACTGGATGTAGTGTTATTCTCGCACAAGCTCACAGTGATAGCTTCCCTTAGGGAGGGAATTCCTTTTCCAGCTGGTATAGAGATCGAAATCTGATTCGTGGTACCAGCACTCTCCCTGTGAGATGTGGCAGCCAATATCCGTAATATAAAAGCGCATAAGCGTCAAGAACCTTTGACCACTTGGAGGGTAGAAAGATAGCTTCAACAGAAGTGTTTCTTTGCTAACAATATCATGTAACACCGGAAGCGTCACTCCAGGTTTACCAGTACAAGTAGTATCCTTACTGCTTTCAGGACTTGATTGCAATGGAAGTTATGAAGATTCGCTCATGATGTTAAAGTCACTAAAGATAAAGATTCAAGACAAAGATGTTTGGCTTTCCAATGAGTATATTGTTAAGGCTTATTCTCCTTGTCAAGAAGCTTGCCCTTCTACCCTCGGATATTCTAGAGGTCTTTATACATCTATCCTCTTGCTCTAACAATTACTTCTATCTATGCTTTTCTCATGAGCTCCTCTACCTAACCTTCCTTTCACACCAATGCCGTTACTACTCTTCAGTGATCGTCCGGACCTTCCGCATCTTTCCGCTTAGATCTCTAACTCAGACGAATAGAATCGCTACTGATATCTGTCCTTCGGACTTCTGTGGTCCAGACCTATCGTATCCTTTCGATCTTTTTACTTCTAGACAAATGGTATCCTTTCGATCGTGAGGGACATTAGAGACTTCGTCAGCTTTACTGCAAACGCAGGTCCTTTCGTATGTACAGCCTCTCAGCCGTCTTCGCACTATCAATAGTATGAGCTGGCAGAGTATCGTCCCAATAGCCACCTTTAATTACTTATCAGTGGTGTGGTTGACTGCATGACAGCTTATCTGATTTCATTGAGTGCGAGTGGTAATGTATGTAGTTTCGATGATGTCCAGGGATGGTGCTTGTACTATCCCGATACAGCTATCGTCGAGTGATCATAGGTGACTCCGCTCTGATAGCCATTGGTGATGTACAACCTGTGAGGTGTAACAATGGAGAATTAGTGTTTAAATAAAATATGATCTACAATGCTGTAGTATTAGGTGATGATAGCCTACAGAGGTTGAGTCCAATACATATATCGTTATCCAGTTCCAGATATTTGCGTCCAATATAAGTACTCTAATTGCCATTGCACAAGCACAGTCATCTGAAGCATATGACAAATTACCCCAGACTCCTGGAAGACAAATGCAGTACTGATAAGTAGCTTGGTCTTCCCACTCTGGAGTGTTAAACAAAAGACAAAACGCTGAGGAAAGACTTTCTTTTCAAGTACACAATCAATTACAAGCACTTACCAATATCAAAGGAAGAGCCAATGAAGAAGCTAAGAAACTTAATCAATGGCTAAAGATAGTGAACGAAGCGGCTAAGAGAGTTTCGGAACTCAAGAACAAGGCTGATGTTGATCAGAAGCAGATAGTAAGTGATATAGGGAATACTCGAAGGGACATGAAGAAGCAATTTTGAAAATTCACAAGGACCCTTATGTCAAGACACTCAGACGAAACATCCAACAAATCTATCAAAAATTTTGGGAACTTAGCCCTTGGAAATCAACATGGTGATGTCAAACGAAGTGATAAAATATTCCACCTTCATTACTGTATAGGAATACAATGAGAAGGATATTAGATCAGAAAAGCCTGTATATCAGATTCTGCGAAAATGCCATTTGCACCAGAAAATACTTGTTCAATATCTAGCTCCTCTGACCCTGACGATGAACAAGGAAGTAGTTGAGGAGGTGTAGAAGGAGATAGAAGAGGTGTAGGGGGTGCACGAAATACAGGAGGTGGTGAAGGTGGTGGTGGTAGAAGAGGTGGAGGAGGCAGAGGAGATGGAGGAGGAAGTAGGAGAGGAAGCAAAACAGGAAGTTTACATCCTAGTCAAATCTCTTTACATCTTTCTGCCAGCACAGACTTCAGTACGCTACCACCCAACCCTCCTATTCCAGCAAGGTTCTCCACAAAAGGTAAGATGAATAAGCTTTCCTAATTTAGGGGTGATGAGAAAGATTTCAAAGTGATATATCATAGAGAGATACAATTGGTGAAACATGATATACAGTATTACCGCAACAGATTCTATGATAACATCAATACAATTATTCAGTTTGCATGTTCTCAAACCTTACAACCTTATTCTGGTATAACAACTACGAAGACAACATGAAAGGTTCTTTCAGGTGAATTACTGGAAGTTATTCACAAGTACAATGGAAGAGAGGTACATCGATAGGCAAGAAGATGAAACGTTCCTGCATCAGATGATAAATCTGAAGAATTTGGTGATATTGAGAACTACATGACAATATTGAACATCTTAAACTTTCGAGTATGGGTTGGCGGAACCTCCTACATCCTTTCCATTGAACATTAAATGCATAAAGATATCATTGTGCGAATTTCAACTGCTGAAATACCATGCAATGACAATACAGTCTTTATTGAGTCAATATGAAGTGTGAGTTTATCTTATGATGATCATTAGCAGACAATAATAGGTCTTATCTGAATCGTAAGAATATTCAGGACCAAATGAGGTATAAGTTGAAGAGAGATAAGTACCAGGGTATTACACCTCACAGTATCATGTATCATCAGGTACCTTCGAAGCGAGGTTACCTACGATTACTTGATGATTGCTGTATGATGATGGTACAAGCACCATCCCTGTATGTCATCGAATATCCACAAGATATCATTCGATTCGGTTATTACAATCAACGAAATCAGATTAGCTGTTATAAAATTAACCACACCACTAATAACGGATGGAGGATAGTTACTGGATCGACATGGTGTGAAGGGTGATCAGGTAGAGAAGTTCATGAGAAAAGTATAGATAGATGTAATTATTAGAGCGAGAGAAGAATGATATAAAGACCTCTGAAATCTCTGAGGGTAGACAGGTAAGCTTCTTGATAAGGAGAACAAAGCTTAACAAAACAGTGACATTATATGTCACTGGAGGAATAGTTGCATGCCACAAACCCTTAAAGGGAATATGAATGCTCCAGTACTTGAAAGGGCAAGCTCTAGCAAGAATCCACAGTCATAACTCACCAGTAGATACAAACCTGATAGATTATTATAGTTTTTACCTCATTACAATCTACTACTATTTTATGTTTGTTAATAAACATGACCTTCTTGTACAATCTCTTCCCCAGAAATGGTGGGAATACTAAGAGTATGACATCCTCTACAGTATTTAAGCAGTCTACTTCCTCACTCACAAGTACAATATCTACCACAATATCATTGACTTTGTCAATTTTGGTATTCTTCCTTCTTACAATAATAACTAAGAGGAGAATGATCTCTGCAATATGTATGACTTCCTGGTTACTCTTGCATAGCACGACAACGAGACTGAATAGCCAAGGAGTTTAGAGCAAATAGCCATGACATAAGAAAGTAGATACGAAATAAAATATTGGATTATTTACCTCGGATTCAATTGCCTCCTGAACAATACTTTATCTGACTGATAAAACAATGTTGTACAAATTAACAGACTATACTCTTGCACAAACAATGTGTATTGTTTTGACATGCTATTCAGTATTGAAACTCTTTTTGGGCCAGCTTAAAAGAATGTTATGATTATTAACACTTGATTATCAGTAATGAAAAAGGTTGTGATAGCACTTCAGAATGAACTTCAATTGAGCGTTAATAATCATTAATGGCACCAAATAACTGCTCCTTGTGAAGTAACTTGATCAAGATGTATATTATTAGTTTTGACAGTCTATATCCATGGAACAGAGCTATACTGCAATAATTTGATTGAATAGATATTGTCAATTGTCAATGATTTCAATATGAATATTTGGTAGAGTCATATGCACAATTCAAATAGTCATTTGCACAATTTAAATAGTCATATGCAGTATATTGTGGATCCATTTTTCGATCTGTAGAATAACCTGTAATGTTCGAACCGTTTCAGAAATATGAGTTAATCTGAACAATCAAATCTGATTCAGTTCTATTGGTAATCTAGACTAATAATTTAAAAATAGTCTGGTTCTAATCTGAATTCAAACTAGAGATTGTAGATTGGAACTATTGCCAATTCTAGCTGTCCACCATTAGATAGAAATTGTTCACCTGATACAAAACAATAGTTACACTGAGTAGTACTTAACACAGTTAGTAATATTAAACAGTTAATTATTCAAAATTATCTTTATATCTGTAAGTTCATTTCTGATTACAAACTAATATGTACATGAAACATATGCAATTCAATGTTCTTTCATCTGATTGTCTCTGATGTTCTATAACTTTTGAACAGATGGAGTGGTTTTTGAAAAACCTGCAACAAACTGTGAGAATTGATATTTTTCCAAAGCAATTTTACCAATATCAAAGATATTATAAATTAGAAACTTGGAGATGAAAGAGCATTGAATTTCACATATTTCATGTATATATTGCTTTGTGTTCAGAGTCAAACTCTAATAACAAGTAATTACTTGGGGGAGAAACTTTTATATATGAGAGTGTGGCTTTGGTGGGTAGGTGCAAGGCACATGCTAGCCCTGCTAGCTCCTTGTTAGGTGTGGACTGTGGGCGCGTCCACGCCCATAATAAGGAGGCTGGGCCGTATGCATGAGGTGCCACTCCACTTCGTTCTCCTGTCGTATCATCGACACTCTGGATAACTAGTCAACTCCATCATGAGATTATCAACAGAACTTTTGTCCGTCGCGCCCAGCTTCTTGAATCCTATCAACGATCGAGAACTTGATCTCAGAGGTGCGTTCCGAAAGAATAGGCATCACTCGTTTGATCTATGAGCTGTGTTGAACATAAACAATCCTGAAGGCCACAAGATTCCAACTATTGAGAATCTTGGAATTGCTGGGGTATTCCGTTCCAACTTCGCGCTCGTGGATTCCGCTCCCGCTAACTAGTGTGTCTTGCCATGGAAATAGGCCCAAGATGGGATAGATTTCACGGACAATGATATTCAACAATTGGGTAATTTTCCGCTTTCCGAACGATTACAGACTCTTCTTCTTGCAAGAAATCGCATATCTGCGATTCAGCCCACTCTCGCGATTTCCATACCAAACCTAGCAGTCTTAGTTTTGACAGCCAATAACCTTTCTGAGCTTGTTGATCTGGCGCCTTTGGGAAAGTTTAAGAGACTTATACATCTGTCTCTGTTGGAGAATCCCGTGACAAGAAAGGACGTAGGTGTCTCATGACGATGGCGTGGCAATATCTGACTGGAATGAAAATACAGCACTATAGACACTGGGTGATCTGGAAGTGCCCAACGATTCGGTTCCTTGACTATCAAAAGGTTAAAGACGCGGAGAGAAAGAGGGCAATGGAGCTTTTTGGAACGGAAATGGAGCCAACTGATCTAGCCTCGAAGGTGTGAATATCATTGCCAGCTTAGTGTCCATCGCTGATCTCTTGACAGATACTGGGCATTAAGTCACGAACATTTGATCTCAGCGAATCGGCTGGTGGTGGAAAGAAGGAGTATACAGTCCGTTTGACAGAGGCTGAAAAGAAGACGATTGAGGAGAAAATTCGGGATGCGAAAAGTTTGGATGCGATCACACGTTTGGAAAGAGAGCTGAGACAGGGTCATATGGGAGAAATGATGGAGGAATAGTGCGATATTTTATACGTTCTTCTGCATGTTCCACGCAGCCACCGTTTAGTATATAGTAATGGCTGATGGCTGATATAAGTTGTACAATAATAGATCTTTATATGTTCTGAGGAGTTCTGCTGATACATACCAAGAAATTTTCAACGCTCACTATTTCACTGTTATTCATGATTGACAGAGAGCTACATCTAGGTATTGATTGGTCCGCGATTCCTGGTTGGGTGACTTGACATGCATGGGGTGTCTCGTTTAGAGTGCAATACACAACTCGCTTTCCTGAGAACCTCCACATCACTCTCCATCCCTCACGACTGTATAGTATTTATCTGTACACCTGGATTGTGTTTATATCTGGGCTAGAACGAAAAACCAACACACTCTCAGTTCAAACGTTGCTAGTGCCATCGCTATGCCGTATTATCGAACCCCTCATCGTTCTCCAAGGCCGGGACCAGAGTTTGACGGATTCGAGACACCGATGCCAGTAATCCCGGCCGTCATCCACGATGAAATGAACTTTGCCGAGTTGTGTGAAACCTTGAAGGCATATTGTACGTACTTGCTACCTGCCACAATCTGCAGTCTTACCTGTTATTCGCATATCGCAGTATAGCGTTCGCAATGCTCTGAATCCCCAGAATTACCAGCTCCGAGGGCAAGCTGACAAGTGCTGCCATTTTGTGAAATATAGTTACTGAAAATATTGATAACTCACAAACTTTGAATACGCTGAAGCTTGCGGTCTCGCATCTGGACGTGCAGCTTACCGAAAAAAGTAGGGTGATCGGATGCAGTTTTTGGCGAAGCTGATACGAATTTCATCTCTAGGCTACAACCCATCCACAGTGGCAGCACTTTTGTACGTCTAGTCCTCATCGAGAAGCCTCAATTCCTCGGGTCAACCCGCCCTTTTTCAGCTCTTTGACCTAAGACGGTCTATAGACTTTGTTTCTATGAATAAGATCTTGTAGTGTCTCCTAGTCTCAGCTAACACGTTAACGTACCTAGGTGGTGTCGCGCAGAATTTGCATCAAGCGATGATGACGGAACTGCGTTTGGGATGGTCACGATTGGAAGCGCCAGGGCTCTTGCGTGTGAAATGGTCGCGTGTGATCTGACTTCGAATCTTTCCGCTGCTGAGGCACTCCAGTATCTCTGTCACGAACTGCCAGTATTGAATGAAAATCAAGATTCTTCGGACGCAGCCACGGAAACCTCCCACCTGTTACATGGTCGCTCGGGAACCAATGAGGATATCGAGAACGGAAGAAAGAAACAATACGAGGGCATGAATACTCTCGAAATTGCTGTTCTTGCTGATGCGAAGAAGTTCATCTCCCACCGACCTGTTCAGAAGATCATCAATGGTATCTGGGACGGGTCAATATCGTTCTGGAAGTCATTGGATGTGGATGGTTCAAAATCACCTCATTTCTTCAACCCAAGAACAGCGGACCCATTCTGCCGTCTTCGTGTCCCAAAATACCAGAAAACGTTTGAGGCGCTTTTCTTCGCTGCATTACTAGGGTTTTATTTTGCTGTGCTGGTTGAACGAAACCCCTACCGCATCACGGCATCTGAGATAGCCTTGATAGTTTTCTTCGCAGCGTTTGCCGTTGATGGTTTTTCGTCAATGCGAGACTCTGGCGTCACATTTTACAATGTATGGAGCTGGCTGGACATGGCTATGATTATGATTGGTGTCATATTTTTAATATATCGTAATTTGCCCTGTACCATAAAGGTCCCGGCTGATCATTGTAGGTATTATTGGGGTAGTCAAGGACAGTGATGAGATCACCGACACCGCATTTGATGTACTGTCTTTGGTGGCATTGCTTCTTGTGCCAAGGTGGGCTGGTACTTATAGCTAGTTTTCATGATCAAACTAACATGATACTGAAGAATATTCTCCTTATTCTCGTTGATACCATACTTCGGTTGGTCCCTGAAAGTATACTCTGTAACCAGGTGCTTATAGGAACAGGAGTATTAATTCCGTGCCTGAAACAAATGACGAAGGAGGTATGTTTATAATCAAAGATCCGGTCCTGGTTATTTACTGTGATGCAGTTCTTGAAGTTCTTGTTTTTGGTTTGTAGAAATCACAGCAGTTGAGTTTTGTTCAAAATTGACTATCCGTGCCTTATCACATTTTAGATATTGATACTCTACTTTGGTTCGTTAAATAATTCTCAATACTCGTGTGTTGTGGCACGTCCGGTAACGGCCGTGTATAGGATTTTTGACTACGTTTTCCCTGCTGGCCCGCGACCGTATGTCATTTACAGACGTGCTTTGGATGCTGATAAACGGTTTGTCCGATTCCTCCGATATCTCAAGCGAGACTGACCACACAACTTGGTCAAAGTATTCTTCGGCTCGGTGAGAGATGGATCTTCTGAAGTTACCAACACACGTTATCGTTTGTATTAATTAGGATTTTTGCTTTATAGAGTTCTGTAGGCTTTGTAAGTGCCGAATCCATGCTATTGTTCCTGGTTCTGACTGCCTTATTCAGGAGGCGATGAGAGAGGTCTGTGGATATCCCATCTAGGTATTTGCGAGATGCGACCGACTCACTATTATGTTCGCCGACAGATCTCACCCATTCTTGGGCCGCCATTAATGCTGGTCACTGCTCCATATGCTTATTCTTTTTGGTGATTGCGCACGTGTTCTGACATGGGATTTTAGATTTTTGTGACCATCACAAACATTCTACTTATCACCTCACTCATCAGTTTGCTCTCAAATAGTCTGACAACTGTTAGTTTTTCCTCCTGGCTACCACCACAATGATAATATAGTAGATGCTTAGTCGGTTCAGATGATGTCGAATGCTAGGTATTAGGCTATGTTGAGTTCAGCGCGGATAATCACTAACTTGTCTTGATTGACAAGGGAAGAGTATTTATTCATGTGAGTCAGCCTTCGGACCCGCGCTTATGGTAGTGTCAATGATCTTAGTTTCGGGCAACAGGTTCTCAATTATGGTCCTTGAAGCGTCAACAAGTAACCGACTTGTTGTGTTCTATCCGCCACTGGTACGTGTCTTCAGTTGGCGATCTTTGCACCTTGCCTATTTACCGAAGGTGTGACTCATTTAGAACTTGCTGCCATTGATCCTTCTCCGTCCGCTTAGATTGTTCTTCCCAGCACCCCAGATACGGAAATGTAGGTTAAGTCACGTAGTCGCGGATTGTGTCGCATACATCTGATCAAAGGTGCAGGGAGAATTGTACTACTGAAGCTTTCCCACTGCATGTTTGTGTGTGCCCTACCAGCCTCATATTGACAATTATGCAGTCATTGATCAAGGGAAGCTGTGCTGAATATCCCAACTTTCCACAGGCAGCAGTCATCGTCGTATTTGAAAGACTGCGGGGGAACAGACGTCAGCACGCGGCATGGGGCCCAAATAACGATAAAATGAAACCAGCTCTTGGTCTCGGCATATCCATGTTTAACCGCAGCTCGGTTTTATCTTCGCGGCGCTTACAGGTTGCAGGAAGTCGCTTGGGATTGGGAGGTGGATTGCATGCAACAACAACCAGCGCGGCCAGCAGCGTAAGATTAGACGATCATTTGGAAGGGCCTAGCCAGTCTAGGATTAACCGTTTGGCCGGCGAAGATTCCGTACCCGAGGAACTCCGACGCATTCGAATGGGGATCGAGGAACTTAGCCGCAAGATGGATGCGATTCTGTCTCAGCGAGGAGGACGCAGAATGGATGCTGACCAGGATTGAGATAATAATACAATCATTATGTGGTCATGCCACAAGAAAAACGAATTTAGAGAAAAAAAATCAAAGAATGATCAAACAAGCACACGGACAACAGACTCGTACCAGGCAGGCTATGCTGCTAAACGCGGCCGCCTGAATGGTGCACGATTGATTTAATACCGGTTCCTATATGGGTAAGTGTGTGGGGAGGAAAGCTGCGAACCGCTCCCGGCGTATGATGAAGCACTTGCATTGACGCGGGGATTGCAAAGCCACAGGCAGACAGCCCAAATTGCAAGGATGGCAGGCGTCTGTTCTGTCTGCCCCCTCCGCAGTAAGTAGCGGCAGCGGATCGACCTGGATCACAGACCAACCTACCGCAGACCCTACTCATTCAAACTCCACTATAGGACTACACTTGCTAAGAAGGTATATTAGGCGGGAAACTGTCGCAGCTACAAAAATGTCTGGCTGCCCCCCCTCCTCCTCCTCCACCAGCAAGGCTGCTGCTCTATACACCGACCTATCTCACTTATTCGCCATATCCACCATCTCCTCCTCCTCCCTCCTCCTGCACCCCCTCCACTACCACCACTACCATCCAGTGTATCATCTTGCATCTTCCAACGCTTGCTTCATATTTACCACTGAGCGGCCCTGTTCTTCCTGTGAATTTTCATAAGTAAACAAACACACCCCGTCCACGCGCCTACCGCTTCGTATCACAAAATCTTCTCGCTGCAGCACGGAAACAACAAACCTGACATTGGATATTATCTTCCCGAATCCCATCATATCCAATTTATTATCGCCCAATGGCTCTTTTGAGGCCGCGAGATTCAGCAGCATATCTCTCTCCGCAACACAGCCCTGAGCTTGGGTTCGGAAGTCCTCCGATATCTCGAAGTGGCTGGAAGCACCGTTGCCAGGAATTACAACTACGTCCAAGAACAATCTTGTCTTCCTCAGAGCCTTGTGAACCTCCTATGCACCCTCTTTACCACGTCAGTAGTTCTTTGCCATCCCCACCTCAACACCACGAGCCATCATTTGCTTCGGCAGACTCTGAATACGGTACACGCACGGTCCAGGGTTCCCCACTCTCTCCGCCAGCATCTGATGGGATCATGTCGCCCCCTATCAACGATGAACAAGAGTTTAGCGACAAGTCCATGGATCCGAATATGTGGGTGCCAAATTCTTATGCAATCAAAACGGAGGACGGAAGGATGCCTGCACATGACCACAACTCACAATCACCGCCAACGTTATTCATTGAAGATATCTTGCGGGAGGACCACCAATCTATGCAACCAATGGCAGAAGCTTACTTGGGTGAGAATGGATTCGGGATATCTCAGATGAACAATTCGTTGAAACGAGATCGGAATGACTTCGTGCTTCCCCCTCCATCTTACCAAGGTTCGCAAACCTCTGCAGATTCAACGCCATCACATCGATCCCGAAAGAAGAGACACCTCACCGACGCCAGCGAGGCCAACTTTCACTGCGGGCAGTGTGGCAAGTTGTTCTCCCGTGTCTGGAATTATAATGCACATCTTGACACGCATAACCCTGATCGGCCGAGACCACATGTGTGCCCGGAACAGGACTGTGGCAAGTCCTTTGTTAGGAGGACGGACCTGACCAGACATACGCAGTGCGTCCATGCGAAAGATAAGAAGTTCAAATGCGAACTTTGCCACAACATGTTTGCAAGGAAGGACACACTTCGGAGGTAAGCAATCTATGTTTAAATATTTCGATCTATGCAGCTGCTAATGACGCTGCTACAGACATGAAGATGATGGCTGTCCCAAACGTGTAGATATCGTGTCTCGACACTCCAAACACAAGCCTCTCACCGTGCAGTCGCAAGCGTTAAGTTATTACCTGAGTCGACGCGATACTGAGCAGCAGCAGTTGTATTTCCCGCAATTCGAGTCTCAGGCTCGGTTGCAGCAATACGAATCATCGCTGTCGTCTTGTCTTCCACCTCTATCTGACATAGTATCCATCCAGAAAACGTCTTGGTAACACCCATTATTTGACACAACACAACATAAGTCAACTCGCTCCTGGTTTATTGGTGAATGTAACTGGCTATTGTATTTCCAGAGTGTGGGTTGGCGCGTGGATTTCGTCTAGCATTGACTATAATCCATTCCTTGTACATTCTTTTGGACCTAGATTTTGTTTGTCCCTTTACATGTACGATTTGTTCTGGTGGAATATTTTGCTTCTGTGTTCGACCTGGTGGTAACTAGTACTTAAGTATATTTATGTATTGTTGCTTTCCCCGCTATTGCAATTGCTTATGGTGTTGTGGGGAAATTCGGGTAAGATTCGATTTTTATATAACATTGATACTTTGGGTTTCAATTTGCTACCACACAAGCATACTAGAGTACTCAGGGTGCCAATTTCACAACAATACACACACACACACACCACAAACTCACTCATTCTATCCCTATAACTCTCTCTAGCTCTCTATCTCTCTTTAGAATAGGTGGAGTGGTGATTTAATTAGCGACATCCTCTCTTGCTCTCTTGCGTTCATTAGCGGCGGGGGGTTGAGATTCTTGCGTCGAATCAAGATCAGTCGCGGTTTGTGCTTCCAACACAGGAAGGGATAACGCTGTTGCCAGGGTTTTATCCGAGGCGCCAAACGCGACAGGGTGCAGCCGCCTTTAACTCTCACCGGTCATCCATGCCAGCAAAGACTATATATAAAAAGAGCTATAGAGGTATGGACAACACCGCGTCACTAGTGATGCGCCTATTTGAATGGTCGATCGGTAGCGTACAATTAACCGACTGGCTGGTTACCACCATTTTTCGAGCGCATGTCTGATTTCATGCCACCTGCTTCTGCTTGGAATGATCCTATCATATATCCATGACCTTCGGACTGTCTCTGTCAGGATCATCCCAAACTAGATTGTCTTTTCCACAATTTACAGGCGCACATTAAGTATTTGTGTACTCGACCCTCAGGATTTTAACCTGGCATTGGTGCATCTGCAAGGCGTCTTTTTTTTCGATTGGTAGTTCATGCAATGACCCCTTTGGCACAGACTGTTACTTACTGTGTTCGTGCCACCTGCGAAAAGCGCCTGCAGGACAGGTTACCCGTCATAAAATTGAAATGGGTTAGTGCAAAATATCCATATGCGGACTTATTGTAGCCAAATATTACAGCTGGTGCCGGCAATGTTTTGGATTTTTTAACTGAAATGGTGTGTCAAGGGTTTTTTGACATCAAATAGGTACTCTATGAGTTCTGGTTGCTGTGTTTCACGAGCCACCACCCAACAACGCCGGGGTACGCCCGATGGTAATTTAATGGGTGTCTCGGTCGGTAGTAGGTTGCAAGTGTAGTCTCGGACGCTTTTTTTTTTTTCGCTGACGCAGAAAGCTTGCAAGTGAACAACCTGTTTGTACCAAAAGCGGTTGAGGTGTCCTAAACAGCATGGTGGGCAACGCCATAGAAAACCGCAATCATACCACACTCCCAACCCCATAAACGCAACTACAATCAATCAAGAAGTATTGTTTTTGTCTTGCTTCAATAGATTAAATGATGGAGAACAATTGAAGGCTAGCTTGTATTATTATCAGTGATCGTGGTGTAGATCATAGGCATTAGAACCCATCCCCCGGATCGTAACCAGTAAACTGTCAACTACTGATTGCTACAAATCAATCTCCCCTAGCGAATAAAACATTCCACCTTCTCCAAACTCAAATTTTGGTGTTATTTTCAATTTCTCATGAAACTGCGCAAAATCCACCCTGACCCTCCCCCCCATCAAACCAACTTCACATGGAGTGGTACTCTGTAAAGCAGTTTCGCTCCTCATTCTGCAAAATCTCTTGTCGCACTTGTCACAGGCCCAGCGCGTTTTGGAAAATATTTCGACTCAACTTTACCAGAAACCTGGTCTCGGGTTCTCCACCTGTACAACCAACACACCTGTCGCTCGTCTTTGTGTAGAAGAGGGTGACCACAAACACAGTATCTACATACAGGAAGTGCAGTACTCTCGGAAACATTGGACCGTTCGCGTGTCCATTTGGCAGGGCCCGGGTTTGCTTTGGGAAAGTCAACATTTGCGATAATATGACTCCGTGATGGCTGCAAGCTGAATTCCTTGTGCGTCAGTAGGGCATCGGACTGTACGAGACTGTATATCTGATTCTCAATTGGAAAGATTGTCCAAGGAGGTCTGAGGGAGGTCCCGTTAGATGGAGTACGCATTGTTTACCATTATATCGACACTACAGAAGAGCATGGGCCAGCACGTACGAAAAGAAGTAAGTTGTGTGTTGTAATAGCTATGCAGTTGATCTACAATATCAACGCCACCAACATGGTGATTGTAGTCGTCAATGCACTCTGGAATTGCAATGTCTTTGTGTGCTTGATCTCCGAATGCCTCACCAGCCTTCTTAGCATTCATTCCTTTTTTTACCAGGACGTTGTACTAAACGCTGAACCTATGTGTTCAAATTGTGGACTGTTGGAAGAATGTTGACTGGTGCATTATTGAAACAAAGAAGGGCTTCAACTTCATCTTTGCGGGACCAATCCAGGAGCGCCGGTGCTTACAAAGCATGGTATTCATATTACGGAGGTTTTGCTACTATTCTTATGCAATGACATTGAGCAAATTTTAGTGTAGCAAGTAGATAGTAAAGATTCGGAAAGGTGGTGAATTTTGCCAGTTCCCTTGAAGTATCCCACAATAGACTTCCAACTGTCAACTTGTACCAATACCATGATACAGCTACTATAAGTACCTAAAGAATATCAATCTTACTTAAGTTGCAAGATATAAACATGTAGAAAGAATTATTTTCATTGTCTCACTGAGTTCTGAAAAACTGTACTGAATTACAAAACTTTAAAATTGAGAAATCTATCAATTTATCATGATCTCCTAGCAACTATATAATGATATACCATGTTTTAGATCTGGGGTGATTCTGTTAAGAGGCATACAATAGAGATTAGCTGATTTGATGGCGAGTATCATAATATTTTTGCAGAAGTGATAAATGTCTTGACAACTGACTAGACTATACTGTTTGCAAAATAGTGATTACTATCACCTTTCCATTAGGAATATAGTTGTCTTTATCCATAAGAATAGTGTACATAAAATTATCTGTTGAAAAAGACTATTAAATTCTAGCACCAACAGATTTCATATATCTAATAAAAATAAATTGGATAATAGAATATTCTATTATAATAACAAGATTTTATGTAGAATTTCTTACACAATATAGGATAAGATACTAGAGTTACAAAGGTGATAAAGTAAACAGAATTATATATTAGAAATAAGATAAGATCTTGATAACTTCCAAACTGTACATCAACAAATAATTCGAGTTATATTCGGTACCTGGATAGGCACCAAATACTCCCACTGTTCCCTTTGGAACTGGGCCCTTATCTAGATAGACAACATCAACTTAGTGCTTACAACTGGAATTCCAGTTGCAGTGGCATCTCCTCAAATTACCATGCCAATAAAACAACACGTCATTGCAAAGGTAATTCAATTCATGCAGGTTGATAACATTTGCCAAGTAATATGAAGTAGGTAATTACATATTATATTATGTGATCATTACGCTATGTAACTTAATATTCACTCAGCTTGATTGAGTATGCATCTTTGAACATTACTCCATACACACTCTACCATCATCGCTATTTCTCATTAATATATTGAATATTATTGAACATTGGCAATGGATATGGGAACTTTGTATGTTGCTCAATAGACATCACACATCATCAAAGTCAATCGTCTGGTCCCGGAAGCCCTGGAACCCTCCAGAGGTTGCGGAGGTTGATTTTGAATGACGTACTCTGCAGACATTCTGTGAGTCCTCTGGGACCAGTGAATGTAGCCTCAGCGCACTCCCTTGTTCTTCCGGAAGCCTTGAAGCTACTCCGGGAGATTCCTGTATCGCAATAGTATACTCTGTAGCCACTTCTGATGCCTCTAAGGGTGCTCCGGGAGATAGCTGTATCGCAATAGTATACTCAGTAGCCACTTCTGATGCCTCTAAGGATACTCCAGGAGATTCCCGAAGCGCAGCAAAGTCATCTGTGGCAACTTCTGAGCTCTCAGTGGAGCTCCGGTACGTTCTAGGATCACTCAGGAGCACCTGGATCTATTTCTTCATTTCCAGATGGAATCATGGTGTGTCACCCATTTTCAGATGTGCCTGTAGCGTTGCATACATCTTTGGCATTCATCAACTGCAGCCTGCCGCTATCAACTAAAACGACATATATATACGCTGCGCCCCAGCAGCACCTCAACACGACCTTGACAAAAGAAACACTACCCCCGAGAAACACAACCCCCGAGAAACAGACTCTTACTTGAACACAGCTGTCAGGTCCTCCGTTTCCTCCCCTGCTATATCTGGTGCTACATAACGGGTTGAGTGCTCAGCAGAGCTTGCAATTCTTGCGTCCATATAGCTGCCCATATGCTCAATGATAGCTGCCTGGCCATCAGGACCAATGGAATTCCAGTGTCTCCAGCATCTCTCATACAAGACTATATCAAACGTTAGTAGCCATTAATTATAGGATCGAGGGGGCACACTGACAGCTGAATATCTCCTTGCAGAGGTCCTGAGTGGGTTCGCTCTTGGTTCCTTTCTCATAGTCCCTTAAGGTGCAGTTGAGTGCGGTCGCAGCCAAGCAAATCAATTGGAGTGCAACTCGCTTGCCCCAACATTTGATGCAATGCTCTTGTCTGCCAAGGTAGGTATTGGAAGCAAAGATGTGAGCAAAGATCAGTGCGGCGGACTCGCTTCTCGCAAACCACTGGACTTCCTTCGTACCGTTTGGGAGATCATCCCATTTCCCAATCCAAGAGTCATCATTCAGCAAAGCGGCAACCTGCTGTAGACATAGAAGCTGCTCTCCTGTCTTCAACAAGCACAGTGAAGTCACCATAAGCCTCGCTGTAGCGACTAGTTGACCCCACATACCACTGATTTTCCCCCACAACTGTATTGCATTGATAATTAGTATTATCAAACTTTGAAACCCAGAGAATACTTCGGAAACTCACAATTCCACTTGTCAGGGTATCGATGTGCTCACTGAGTCTACCAGGGCACTCCCACACTAATTGCGTGCCATTGATTGCGCCAACAGCTCTCTGTTGGACAGTCATGGTATCAAGGTGTAAGGGCGTACGTCCATGTACGGCCTCGTATAAGAGTATAAGAGTAGATACGGTTGCAAACGAGGATTCGAGAATTAGGTAGATGGGTTCAATAGGTAAGGTTATCGATGGCATGCAAGAGCACTCGCACGAGCTCACTATATACTGGGCGGATGGACGGTTACCCTGCCATAGGCCGGCCGCCATTACACAAGGACTTCATCCCATTCCTTATCGCAAATGTCCAATTCGTCTTCTTGAGAGGCCAGCCTGGAGTTTTCAGTATACAGAACAGATCTCAAGCAGTCCTTTGCTAAATCGAAAGCTGCTTTGTTATGAAGTGGCACTTTGCTATCCTTGTTGCTCTTCGTCCCTGACGCACCTTCAATAGGTGGAGGGGCAGCTGAGAAATCCCGACTCCTTGCAGGCCGCCGTCTGGCATGGTTCACCTGAACGAGGAACGTTGTATCTTGGCTAGGAGATCGAGGCGGAGTGCATTGAGGTGATCGTGAGCCCGTCGACAACCGAGAACGGTCTCCATCAGTGCTCCCAAGGTTTGATTTGGATTTCTTTCTTTGGAGTTGGTCAGTCGCCTGGATGGTATCTGAGCGAGCCCTTTTCGGGCCTTTTCAGCCTGTGTTGTGACTGCGTCTATTCCGTTCATGAGTTGATAGTAGCGCGTCATCATCATAGTCCGAACCTGTGGTTGGATAGTTTTCATGCTCTCGGTATTCATCATCATCTTGTTCGACATCGTCCAGTTCATTCCGGTGGCCCGGAAGGTTAGCTTGATACAAATTAGAGATTCATCTGGCCTTACATGTCTGAGAACGCGTAGAGAACCTTTTTGACTGGCCATCCTTGCTGAGCACCCCGAATCGCACTCTTGAGAAGCGATAAGGTTAGGACCTTGCGAGGCCATAGGTGATGAGAATATATCTAAATTTGATTTGAGAAGAAGAGGTCTGAATAAAGCTCAGGTGCACCTGGAGAACCTCATTTTTCTTATAGGAAACTGAAGGTGACACACTGGTTCGCATCGAAGAGGACAAACTGTTAATTCAACTGAAGTTGAGGAGCACCTCAGCTGCTGATCTGTACAGTGAGTTCAGGAATCTGTTAGTGAGACGAACGGATATTCGGGCTTCAGGACTGCTTACCATTGTGACGTGGCTAGATTCAGACTCCGACATGGTTGAGCTAGATGCAAGCCCATGCTCTGCATCAGAGTTTTCAGAAGTGCCTGAGCTGCTGATATCTACTATGTCACCTATTATCATAGCCGACCAACCAAGCGGATTGGTCTGGATATGGGAGAGCTACTGGTGTTCTTACCGTTGGGATACCGGTCCTTCGCATTCCGTTTTGGCTTCAACATTGCCCCAGGAAATCTCTTGCCATCAATGGTCCTCGAATGTGTCGAATACCCTGCCATAAGAGTAGCTGCTCTCGAACGATTGATGCTTTCGATTTCGATATCATTGCACGTTAGCACTGGGTTTTGTGCTACTGTGTTCAGTTACCAGTAGCTTGATATGATCGAGTACGAGCAGCACAACCTGAAAGTCCGCAGGCTCGGTTTGACTAACCAGAGCTCTAGTAGGCGAACCGGAATGAATCATCTTAGTTAGCGGTTGATACTCTTCTCTATCATTCTGCAGGAAGTGCTGCTTCAGAATCCCGCTGCCGCCATGATCGTGCTGGGCAAAGTCGTATTCAGTATCGTGGGATAGTATCGGAATCCGAGATGCACCCCTGGGGCAGTTTCCATTGCTCAGAATTGGGATCCTGCAGCGATCAAACTTATACAGGACAGCACCGCAGCTATAGGTAATCGCAAGCTGAATGCACATAGTATCTTCTGTAGTGTGAATTGTGTCTATCCAGATACAGTCAGTTCACCTGCAGACAAGATCCGGTGGGGGAAAGCATTCACCGAATGGTAAATAGAATAGGGGCTTTAGTCCAGGTGGGGCTGTGATGATTCGAATGGCAGGCAGGCGAGTTAAGCTGCAGCTGTGCAGAGACGATAAAAAGGGACGAGATGGAATGGAGCAGAAGGGACAAAAATATCATATTATGTTGGCAGTTGCTAAGGGGATGCTCCAGGGCGCACCTAACTCCCATTGGGAAGAATCGAGTGTCTATCAGCTGGTATGATGTCGAACCTAAGCATCCATTCTCACTAGATATTTTCATGCTCTGGAAGCTTTGAGCTGGACCTCAGTCTGTCGCGCAAGCTTGGGCGGGCCGAGCACACATATGAAACACCGCTAGTACCGCTTTGGAAGCTGAAAGTGTCAGCATAGCTTAGTCTTGGTGTGTGGTAGATGCAATGGGGATAGCGTGGGAAATTAGGATCGAATGTATTGCTATTTCGAGCACGATCCGAAATGTACGGTCCGTGCCTTCGCTTTCTATTTCTGGTTTTGGGCAAGCAAGTTTCACCTGACAGCTCAACCACTGGGCTCCCTCACCCTCGACCACCACCATAAGTAATTCTTCACAACTGCATTCTGTTTCTCACATGATATCAAGTTGATATATACTGTAACTCAAAGCCATCGATGCTCTAACATCTAGACCTAGTGACAGATGAGAGATAATAGAGATACAGAAAATCTAGCCTATTTTGAAGAAGAAACCCAGTAACAGTAGAAACAATACCCCCATCTGAACTCCATACAACCACAAAGAATACTCCCAGATGTATGCCAGCAAATCAAAAAAACATTCTAAATGACCCATCTGTGAAATCCCAAACCCAAGTGCATCTAGACCTTTCAACCACAAAGAATACTCCCAGATGCACCCCAGCAAATCAAAAAAACATTCAAAATGATCCATCAATGAAAACCCAAATCCAACTGCACTTAGAAACACCCGAGCAGCTATTCCGATTGCGACAACATCCCAGCCTGAATGGCTGTCTCCCCAATGTGTGTTTTGAGAATGTTGTAGACGTCCTCCTTGCTTATCATCGGACGATTCATCAGTCCATGCAAAACACTTAGCTGAGTAGTACCATTGACTATATGGAGCGCAGTCACTCTATTATCGAAGCCGTTTGGACCAGTGTTGACAAGCCAGGTGTGAGGCTTACACATCTGACCTAGTCGTACAATCTGTCCAAAAGCTTGCCGCTGCTCGTTGAGAACCCTAGGCTTTTGAAGAATCACCACATGATTGGCAGCCACGAAGTTGAACCCAGTGCCCCCAATCCTGGTGGTGGTAATGAAGACTGAGTACCAGGGAAAATTCTGGAAATTGCTCATAACTTCGCTGCACCTGTCGGCAGAATCTTCAGAGTCCATGCGAATGGCCTGGATGTCTTGGTTGAAAAGGCGATAAATCCACCATGCCAGATAGCAAACCTGGCCGGGCAAAGGACAATAAAGTACAGCTTTATGAGGAAGCGGTGAAAGGACAGAAGAGCCTGTACTAGGCTGGTCATCCATGTCAGGAACAGTCGCCGAACCGCTGATCAACTCAGAGAGGAAAGATTCTCAGAGCCATCTGAATAATTGGACCCTCCACAAAACTGCTGGTATTCCACTCTTCCTTCCAACTGCCATCGGCAAAATGATCACCTTCTTGCTCCAACAGTAGCGAAAAGCAAGCAAGCTGCCAGCAATGAATCCGCCAGGCAACCCCAGGCTCGCCTTCAAGCTTCTGCCTTTTGAGTCCTGTGAGAATGTTCGCGAGCTGCTTCTGTTCTTCCTTTGACCACTCCAGCATGACTGGATGGAAATCCTCCAATGGGTTGTAAACCAGGGGTACACCTGAAGCCAGCCGCAACTCTGTCCATCTGCGGATTGTCCATGGGTGAGCGACTTCAGTCCTCACAGAGGCAGCTTCCTGCTAAGCTTCTGAGGAACTTCCCTTGGCGACGGCGGTTTGAAGGGCAGTGATCGCCGACAACAAAGCCTCGGGACCATGTTCTTCTGCTGCTCCCTCATTCTCAGGTGTATCTGGAATTGTGAACAGCCACCAAGTTGTGTTTCTCCAGTCCTTCAGTGAGTGGTAGGTCGGCGTTGCCATAACTTGTACTTTGAAACAAATTTGGGCTTCAGATGCAATGGACCAACCCTTGGACTTCGGACCTTTGAAGCGGTGGGCCTCATCCAAGATTCCCCATGACCACTGGCAGTTCGTAAGCTGACGGACTGTGTCGTTCTCATTTCTTTGCGCCCGGCCCGTGAATGTATCGTAGGTGATCACGTGGATATCCCACCATCTCTCGGGATGTTCCACACAGAAGTTGAGGTGTGTATGAGTCAGGTCACCAGCATCTTCTGCGCAGAGATCGCGCACCGAAAATGGAGTCCCTTTCGTGCTGGTATTGATTGCACCGTTGAATGTCGCCAGGGCACTTGGGAGCACCATAGAGAGTACCGGATTCCATGGCGGGAGGTCAGTCGTCTGCTTATGATCAAGCAACTGGAGAAGACGAAGAGGAACAGGGTTAGGGTGAGTGCAAGGGTACCATTCCTTCTGGACAGTACTGAGGTTTGAGAAGTCCGTTTCCACCGCCTGACACCATCCGCCAAGTGAGAGATTAAAGAGCACCAGTAGTTGTGTCTTATAGTGATTTGTAACATCCTCCGTAATTGACTTGGCATAAAGAGCCGCAGCCAAGACGGTGAAAATCTTCCCAAATCTCATTTCATCAGCCAGGAGTACCGCAGGAAGGTCCACATCAAAGATCCATCTCTTCACAATGAACCACATCGCTCAGATCTGATGTGCAAGAAATCTTACTTCTGAAAATTGCTTCAAGGTAGACTTTGGCCCTCGAATGGCATCCGCAGGTGAATCCCCATGTGCTACAGCACCGAGAAATGCAACTGCTTCTTCAAGACACTCGTGCTTGAAGGCGTTGTTGATAGTGACCATGAGAGCATCATCCAAAACTTGCCCTGGCTCATCACCTTGAGGCTCGATCAGCTCTTTGGCGAATTGTGAATCGCTGTCTAGAACTTCAGTGCTCTTAATTTCCTTCACCAGGGCAGCAAGAGCACTTGGAGTCGGTGGCACAGGCAAATCGCGGTAGTCATCTAACTGGGCTGGGGCCCTCCTCTTGGTGGGTGTATCAGGTGGTATACCGGAGATTCTGGGAGACTTCCTTTTTGGTGTTTGTAGGGGTGACCCCTACAATGAATTCCAGTTAGCCCAGAACTTCATTCATCACTTCAGGTGCTCCTAACTTACTCCCTCTCCATCATTGATTTTCTTGGGCTCCTTCACTAACAGGATGTTCTCAGACGGGTCCTTCCCATCTCCAGTCAACAGGTTCGCCTCAAGGAGCAGAATCGCTGCTTCAGGTGCAACTGCACAGAAGTTCTGGACCTCCCCATTCCATGTTTCCTGGATCCAAACACCGCCACGAAACTCCTCCCCAACCGCAACTCCAGCGTCTTGAGCAGCTTCTTCACTCAACTGGAAGTGATATACGGTCTGGAGATTGAATGGGCCCTTCGGCTTTGCCTTAGCGATCCACTTCAGATGTTGGGAATATTCTTAAAGTCCTTGAAATGACCTGAATAGAGACCCAGAAATGGCATCGCCATGCACCCGCACCACAAACAACCTGTTTTGGATTCCGCCACCTCAATGTTCAGCCATTTGGGAGGGCATTCATCACTGCTAACCCCCACCTTGTGCTTCCTACCACCTCCCTTCCCTTTCTTTTTGTCAACTTTTACGGTCCCTGTGGCTATCTCTCGCAGGCAGTTGCTGAGATTATGAATGAAATGGTGAATCCAGTCGTGTCTGATACTATCAGAATCATCAAACCGGTCAAGGGGTAGGAACTCCTCATGACACTAGATGAAATCTGAGATAGCTGCTTTCCAAAGATAGAACACGGTGCACCCCTCGATCCACCTCGTCCTGAGGCCGAGTGGTCCCATCACACATTGAGAGTGCCGAGGAATCAGCCATTTGTGCCTGACATTATTCTCAAACTTAGAGATGTCGCTTCTCCCATGCGTGTCGCTTTCCTTTGACCCCTTTTTAACTTGGCCCATCTTAACCATGAGTTGCCCAGTGGTGACTTTAGCCCCAGTGACAGTGGACGGCTTTTTTCCATCTCCAGTTCCATCGGTGGAACAATATCGGCTGGGGCGGTCTGACCCTGATATTCACCAAGAGTGATCTGCCGCTGGCGTTGACCGAACAGGATGTTAGAAGTTAGGGTCCATGGCGACAGTTTAGGTAGCGCTTTAGTCCATCTCCATTGCCCAGGGGTCGCACTCCCTTCAGTCTTGCTGGTCTGTTCAGAAGTGGCAGTTTCCAGTCTAGGCATCGATACTCCTGGTGCTCTCAGCTGTTCTGGGAGTGGTTGAGGGAAGGTGGTCAACATCAGAGGTGGGGGAGGGTTTGAGGAACATGAGCCTGGAGCAACTGGTGGTCTTGGTGGAGGGGGAGGAGGATGTAGGGTGTTCTGGGGCCCTGCACCTCCAGGTAGAGGGGGAGGGAGCTGTGCGGTGAACAGGGATCCTTTGGCTCCAGGTGGACTTGGACGTGGAGATGGAGGCAGCGGTGTGTGCCGGTCTTTATCAGGCGGCGGAGACATTGATGGGTTTGATTTTGCTGAAGGTGGTGGTGGTGGTGGTGGTGGTGGTGGTGGTAGAGGTGGTTGGGGTGGAACCTGTTCGTGTGGAACCCAGATTGGTCGGTACTCATTCCACATGTGCCGTCCGTCAGGGCTGATCATGGGTGGTTCAGTATACGGAGAATAGTTGTTCAGTGGCTGAGGTTCATATTGCTGTTCCTCAGTCGGTAGCCAGGGTGGCTGATAATCGGGATAGAGATGCCAAGCACACTCGTCCCACATGTGAGACCCATCACTGCTGAGCAGGTAGTTCGAGTTGGGTCGTTGTGGAGGTATGCCACCATAATAATGATACAGGTGTCCTGGATTGGTCGGAGAGTGGTGGTTGGAGGGGTTCTTCTGCGACATGATGTATAGAAGTAGTTACGAAGAGGAAGTCAGGAGGTTCGGAGCTTTTTGCTACAAGCTATGGAATCTGCAGTAGTCGCTGAGAATGAGGTAGTGTGACAGGCTGCATTCGCGGTAGGCAAGGTGCGTTTATATACACTTGCAATTCTCTTGAGAACACTCAATGCATACCGACCCTGCCCACACTTCTCTTACTGTACCGCCTTGTTTGACAAACTTCTGATACATATTTTCGTCACCCATTGTCTGCTAGGAGCGTTCGAGTTGATCTCTAGATGAAAGGTTGAGTATCACCCCTGCCACTTAGTTGCAGTTTCTCAAAGCCCACCCAACTTCTGCTACAATTTTGAAGCTACAACAAATATATGAACACCCGTGATCGCGTTGTTTGACAAACTTCTGATACATGTTTTCGTTAGCCATTGTCTGCTAGGAGCGTTCAAGTTGATCACTAGATGAAAGGTGGGATATCACTCCTGCCACTTGGTTGCAGTTTCTGAAAGCCCACCCAACTCATGCTACGATTCGGAAGCTACAACAAACAAAACACATTGACACCTGCAATCGCCTTGCGTGTTGAAGTTTGATACCCGAAATCAGCCTACTGCCTTTCAAGAGAGGTGCTTGCTTATGCAGGTATCCATCTCTTGTATAACAAAGCAGGTGACCTGCATGAAACCCCTGTCAGTGGTTGCAGATTCTGGGAATATACTGAACATTTACCACACATCCGAATATACAACACTATCTAGAGATGGGAAACTCCGATTATCCAATGCATATCAGACTCAGGTGCCTGGCTATTGGAAGGGAGCAGAACGATTAGATGCGATCCGAGCACTGCCGCACCATACAGGTGCACCTGGACCTCTGCCTGGAGGTTTTGGTGGGGTGCTCATGAGCAAAATCGTAGGCTTAGCAGGGGTTAGGGACAGGAATTCAATCACTTTGTGGGGTACAAACAATTTGTCGGGTGAAGTGACATAGTTGTTTGTCTGTTTCAAGACTAGTCCTATCAAGTCCACGTATCATATGGCACGAAGCCTCATCTCGCTGCAGGGGTGTACAACTTGAATTTTCAGTAGCTTTCTTTACCCCTGAATTGGTGCTCCTCACCATTCACCATACACTTGTCGCACCCTATCTACCATTCACCATACACTTGTTGCACCCCATCTACCATTCACCATATACTTGTCGCACCCCATCTACCATTCACCATACACTTGTCGCACCATGTACTATTTGCCATATACTCTTCGCACCCCATCTACCGGAGATACTGTAACAACGGTTACCAGTATGAGCGACGGGCAAACCAGTTCTTACGATTGCCATATAAACAATGTGGAAAGCGGATCTGCAACTCCACTGGTCTTGCTCAACATTATCGAAACGATGACCCACAGGGGTTTGACAACATGGGAGAGGTAATGGAATGACTTGGAACAGAAGCAAATTGGAGATCTAGTAAGTAGCGAGATGAGCAAAGCAAGAAGTAAACGAATGCAGGAGAACCTGACAGTGCCCAAGGGTTCATACCAGCCGTACACACCTCCGAGAGCGCTCCCATATCCGAGCTACCAGAGAAACACGAAGTCACATTTGTAACCGCGAGGAAAGTCACCCACGCAGAAGTGTATTGAGAGGCCGCAGGGGAGCAAGTGGTGGGAGAGACTACGAGCCTCTACGACAAACACCGGAAATCGAATTGGAACCCGTAGCCCCCATTTGCAAATGCGGTCAATTATCAGCAAGTCTGTGCTCTCGGTACAGAAGGCAAAACTTGGGTCAACGACTCTCTGCTGCGCAGCCTGGACGATTACCGTACGACTTTGTTCCAGACAGCATCTAAGCTCTGGGAGTTGCTGAGGTCCCTCGACTTCGGACTTGGAGCAGAGAGTTGGCTTCAGGTTCCTGGAAAATATGGCAACATATACTGCAGGGACATTTTCAAGTGCATCCAGTTTCTTTTGGGACATTTACCGTTTGCGGAGCATCTGGATTTCGCTTCAGTACAGCTGTACGATTCTGCTGATCATCGAATCTATAGTGAGATGAACTCAGGAGAGTGGTGGTGGGAAACCAAGGAGCAACTGCCCGATAGTGCGACAATTGTGCCAGTAATCTTCGCCTCGGACAAAATCCATCTGACGTATTTCTCTGGCAACGAGAGCACCTGGCCACTATATATGAGTTTTGGGAACATTTAGAAAGATGTTCATCGCGCAGCATCAAGGTGCACCTGGATTCCGGTGGGATTCATTGCAGTTCCACCGAAAGGCGCAACTGATATGGACTCTTCATGGCACCATGCGATCCATACCATCCTGAAGCCACGTAGAGATGTTGATATCAGTGGCACTGGTTACAAGTGGGATTGCACCGAAAGTTTCAAACGTATCTGCTATCCGTTGCTAGCACCATGGATTGGGGACTACACGGAGATCGCAATGATTACGAAGATAGTCGGAGAATCATGCCCTGTTTGTGAAGTACCGAAGGGACCTGAGGTGGGCCATGGCAAAGGATTTCGCAACAGGGAACCACGATATACATCATGCTATCAGGAGCACCTGGAGGAGAATCGACTTGATGAAATCAAAGAGGTGCATCTGCAACCGACTTCGAATCTCTTCTGAGAGTATCCTCTGTGCAACATCTATCGCCTTTGGCAACCCGATACGCTTCACCAACTCTATTTGGGGATCGTGAAAGATCTTTTCAACTGGCTTTGAGAGTACCTCACCGATCGAGGCTTGAAAGCTGAATTCGATCCCCAGTTCATCTCAGTTTTACACAATCCGAACATGTTGCGTTCCTCTGAACCCTCTGATGCTCTCATGAATGCAACCTGGTATGGCAAGGAAATCCGAGAAATGCTCAGGAGTCTATCTGCAGTATGTGCTCCACTGCTTTCCAGTGACGTTGCAAGGAAAACAATCGCAAAAAGTGCATCTGATAAGGATGTTATGGAAACGATTCGGGCACTGATTGTATTTTCTTTACTAGCCAGCCACCGAACGCACTTGGATATCTCGTTGAAATACCTCGACGAAGCTCTCGAAAGCTTTTACAACTGCAAACAAATCTTCACTCCTCCACGTTCTACTGAGGCTCGGACAAGGCGTTTAGAAAGCGACTTCCATGTGCAGGCTGCAAAACCCAAAGAGATGGCGATGGAGACAATAGAGAGAGAGCTTTATAGGGAGATTTATGGTATCACAACTCGACAGCGGACAACTTTTGAGGCACGCCTGAAAGAAGAGCAGCTGCGCGCCACTACCTGGAATGCAAAGGAGTGGGTGACAACAATAGTACGACTCGAAGTAGAGCTCTACGGAGAGTCTACAGACCAGCTTGCCTGGTTTGGCCAGTTGTTCAAAGAAGCTCAGGACAGACTGGAACTCAAGCTGCCTCCCAAGTTTGCCGGAGACCGACAAGCAGGTATGTTCGAGAAGTTGAACGAGAACGTCACACCATCATGACTGCCATTTTCGGTACCTCAAAGGTCACTGTTGCTGCGAAGAGGGAGTGCAAGTGGTGCTTATTGCAAGCTGAGAAAGGAGCATCACATTGGTCAGAGGAGCACCAAGAAGAGGTTGCCCGGTATCTGGAGATAGAGATTTACGGGGCAAGCCAGTCAGCTGAAGCTGCTTTTCATCATGCCCTGACGGAAAAGCACCTGAAGTATGATCAGGAATGGGACTCAAGGAAAAGTCTGAATTTACAGAATCAGCTAGCGCTGCAATTCTATCACTTCGGAAAACCAAAAATACACCTCCTCTGTCATTACCGCGAGTTCATCATCAGGATGGGTGCTCCTGATAATATTTCAACCGAGATCTCAGAACTGTTGCACATTTCGAACATTAAGGAAGCGTACCGTACCAGCAATGGGGTCAACTTCATGCTACAGCTTCTTCAGCACAATGATCACTCCACCGCGATGGACTGCATGGAATAGACTCTTCGGTGGCTTACTTTGTACGGATGGTACGTGGAGGAGAGTGCAGTAGTCCTTAACATGATGATGGGTCGAGAGAAATGGCAAATGACCAGGTGTGCCCGGCAGAAAAGGATCCTTGCCAGCGAATCTGAACTTTTGATTCGACCCAGTACACAACCACTGCGGCAGTTTACACTTTCAACTATTTGTGCATGTTTACGGTCTTTCAAGCGGATATCACAAGCTGAAGCAGCTGAAACCTTCAACATCCCGACATTGCCATCACTTGTTAGTCAGCATCTGCATGAGATCTGGGGCCGTGATGCGGTCAGTGTGATCTGGGGCTACGGAAATAAGTTCAAGGAAGATGTAACCTTTCAACCTCATAATAAGGTCGCTTTCTACATGCCGGAATTTCATAACCCTCAGCAGATGAACCGGATTCTGCTTGACTGCAGTGTTGCGAGTATGTCAGATAGTTAGACGCACAGGCGGCCACCACAGGTGATATGGGTGCATGTGGGCAAAAATTCGAATGATGGACTCCGCGGACACCACTCCACATTCCCTGTTCTATACTTCACCTTTTCACCATTGACCAGGATCTCGCTGTTAAGTGGGATGATTTCGAGGACTGGCGGCCGGCTGTCGCAGCAGCACCCTCATTTCCTTTCATTTCTTCAAGCGTGGGTTAATAGACCATCACCCCTGGAGTTGGCCGTTGTTGTCAGAACACATTTCGAGCATCGCTTAGGGCACCCACAAGAAGTGGATGGGTTCGTCAGAGTGGTAAAGGAATCATCACCACATGTTATTGGCATGGTGAAAATTGAAGTACCGTGCCCTATTGTGCCAGTGAACCGGGCAGTGCTAGGGCACGGTTCGGTATGGATTGTAAATATTCAAGTGGATTTGGATACGTACTGGGATGTATATTAAGACAAAACACATATGGACGAAAGGTTTGGAGCCACCTCTGCCATTTATCCAAAAAAATGAGAGGAGTCTCACGCAAGGGTACACTCGAAATCCAGCTGGTGTATAGAGACAATATTTTAGTGTAGTGACATCTGGAGATGTCTATTTATACAAATCTCTCGTGACGATGCTTGAAGTAGTAGCGGTGAATTGACAGTATGATCTACGAATGGAGTCACATATGTTGCCAATTGGCAGTGAGGGCGTCGGAGTGTCAGGGAGGCACGCGGAGCAGAGTAGGAGAAGGAGCAAGTTGGTGGACCTCCCAGGAAGTGGTAGGAATGCTGTGACATATTCCTGTACGATTGTGGAAAGTTCACAGGTACTCCGGGAGCTGCCTAGAGCGCATCAGAGCATAGAAGAATGATACGGGAGGGTTTGGGAGCCTTCCGAGCCCCAAGGAGGATTGTGGAAGGTGGGTGCCAGGCCAGGCAGGATATTGCATTTTCCTGATGTTGTAGAACTCAGACATCACCAATGATGATTGCAAGAAGTATGAGCCCATTGCAGTACATTGGTTCATGGATCACAGATTATTATGGGCCCTGCGTTCTTCGTAGCCTAATGGAAGTTATATGATATCCTTATTGTTATCATCAGAGATGGTATCCAAAATATAATTGAGGAGCAGGAGGAGTCTACTTCAAGTTCACATGAGCGGACAGATCTTGTTACTTGGTAGCTAAGTATTAGAAAGACATTTGCAAACCTCTTCCAACTGCCAATCATTGTCCCTTCACCTTTGAACTATGGCTTCTACATCAATACAGATCGAACAGTGAAGCCACCTTCTGGCCAGCCATAGTCGATATCAGACATGGAATGTGTTGAGTTCGAAATTCACTTTTCCAGATTACTGGCCAATAGCTGAGTTACTGACAGGCATTTTCCATCTGGAACACCATGAGTTTTGTAATGAAATGGGATTGTGCTGGACGTTAGATGTGTATTGACTACAGAGGACTTAATACTGTCACCACCAGGGACAGATATCCACTTCCATATGTAGAAGATCTTATTGATTGATGCTACAGCTCCAGTGTGTTTACAAAGCTCGATCTGGCCAGTAGTTTTTACCAGTTGTGTATAGTGTTGGCAACGAAGCGGATCGGTTCGTTGCGGATCGAACCAGGGCGCGGTTCGATCCGGATTCGATCCGAGATTTGGACGAAGTTCCGAGGTTTGTCCGAACCGGTTCGCAAACCATCTATCTTCGAACGATAATAGGTAAGCGAGTTCTTGTCCGATCGGCTCGATTTTTGATGCATCTTGTAGCTAACTTCTCCCGCTACAAGATGCGATAAAAATCGAGCCGATCGGACAAGAACTCGCTTACTTATTTTTGTTCGCAGTTGTCGGTCGAAATGGTGGGGTTTGAGGCGAAAGGCTTGGCAAGGATCCGGTTCACACGGACCAAATCGGTTCGTCAATTGTACGAACCCCGGGCGGTTCGTTGCCAACACTAGTTGTGTATACGTCCAGATTACAGACACATAACTATGTTTGTTGCTCTAATGGGGTTCAATATGTGAACAATGATTCTGTTTGACTTGGCTATGGTACTTATAGCAGTAATGTATACTGTGCATTGCATCGTGGGCCCATACAAGAAGTTTGCAATTGTGTATTTGGATGATGCACTAATGTTTTCTGGCAATTGAGCGGAACAGAAACTGCGTGTGGAGACTATTCTTCAGTCAATTAGGGCAGCGCATCTACGGTTGAACGAGCTCAACTGCATTCTGGAGCTACTAATATATCATTCGTTAGTGTTAAGATCTATTCGAGCGGAATCTACACTGAGAAGAGAAAGATCACAGCAATAAATGACTGGCTAGTGCCAACGAGTACAACTCAGCGTCTGTTGTTTGTGAGGTTTGCAGGATACTTTAGGATAGTTGTGCACACAGCTATTTGCATTGAAAGCCAGAGAGACCATGTTTTCGAGGGTTCAGAAGTATCAGGCAGAGTTCAATGATATTCGTAGGCCTCTGGCATCTGCTCCAGTAGTGGTACTACCCAATGCTCAGCATATATATATCCTACACAAGGCCTTGTTCCACGAGGCAATTGGAAGGGTTTTGGTCCAAGGGCAATTATGAGGACCGGAGGGCCAGCTGTTGGAATATCTGCTGGGTGTCTTTCCGCAAAGAGTACATGACATTGAGAAGTATTGTTCAGCATATTCCCCGAGTGTTGTTGGCAATCCATGACAAGCTAATCTACTTGGAGCCTTACCATGAGAATCGACACACATCAATATGTACAGACCATATATCGCAGCAGTATATGCTGAGCCAGCAAAGGCTTTCCAGCAGACAATTGTAATACCTCGATAAACTGCAGCAGGTGGATTGTTCGATCAAGTACTTCCCACACACTGCCAATCTGATAGCACATACTTTGAAGAGAATCCATCATCCAGATTCGCCAACACTGGCAGCCACCATTGGCGTAAATACGATTCAACCTCAGATCATTGGTGCAGAGAAACAGAAGCAAGAAGTGCGGGAATTACTGATTGAAGATGTGTAATTGGATTAAGTTGTCTAGGTCCTCCTGGAGGATGCCGAATTAACTGATGATGTCAATAATCATCTGAAAGGAATGTACCATCCGAACTAAATAGAAAAGAAAAGTCTGCTCCGACTGTACAATGGCCTTCTTTTCAGCAGGCATACTGGAGTAGTAAGCATCCCATTGAATATGCGGAACAATGTTATCTTGAAAGCTCATAAATATTCACTGGGTAGCAGATACCTAGGAGCCGAAATATATGTGGCAGCTATTATATTTGGAATCTACTGGCCTCATCTGACTCAATCAGTTCAGGCAGGGGTTTGAGGTTATGATGTTTACTGCACTGAAAAGGATTGCAATCAACTCTCGTATAGGCTGCTGCAACCGCTGCAAATTCATAAGATATGAGTATTGAGGGTTAATATAGACTTCATTACTAAACTTTCAGGTACTGCCATGGTCTGCCACGATTATTTAATTACGATCATTCAACCACTAACCAACAGAACACTGTAGACCGTATCCAACAAATAGGATCTAACTGCAAATCAGCTCGCCAGGCAGTATATTGACATCTAGGTGTGAAATAGAGGAATTCCGGATGATTTCATCTCCGAACGGCATACCTACCTTATGTCAAATTTTTCAGGCTCCCTGACAGCCCAACTGGGAATCATACGTTATCACAGGACTACCTACCACCAGGAAAACAAATGTCGAAGCACAGAATTTGAATGCAGTCTTCGAATGCTATTTGAAGATATATGTGACTTAGTGCCCAAAGTAGTGGGATCTACTGTTACAATGGGCCAAGTTCACGTACAATACGGAAAACTACAAGTCTCTGAAGATATGTCTATTTCGTGACAGTGTGGAATTCATGCTGAGAAAGCCAATTGATCTGCTGGTTCAATTTTCGAGTGCTGATTGGCAAATAAGAATCAGCTTGAAAAGAGATCCATTGATCGAACAGATGATAACAGATATCTGCATCTTGAGTAAGTAGTTGGAAGAAGAGAAAACAATGATTATTGTGGAAGCTAATAAATCTCCCTGCCAGCACGATTTCAAAGTGAGAGATTCAGTCTTTCCCAACACCAAGGTCCTCCTCATTAGCTATCACAAATATTACTGAATCAGAGTCATCATATCTCCACTCCCGAATATTTCAACAACCGTTTTGTAGGGCGCTTCCCATCTCCAATGCTATCAGTGTCGATTCCTTTAGATTGAACACTCCAGCTCACCTGGACATGCCGAATATGTGCAACTTCTCCTGTCTACGATGAAATTATGTAGATTACAGGTATGAGCATCCTCTACCACTACCATTCGGTATCAAAACTGACAAGGATGCGGAATATCAGTCTGTATGTAATGGCGGTGCCAGGTACATTTGAGCTCCCAAGCGCAATTGGCGCTCGTAAGTGCACCTGGCTCCCAAGCGAACTTGGCTCTCGCAAGTGCACTTGGCTGCCGAGGCCGGGTAAGCGCCCTTCATATATAATTACCTCGTGAAGTGCTTTTGGCATGCTAGCAATTATCTTACCCACATACAACTCTATTATATTCATATATCCATGTTTGCAACCGTATCTACTCTTATACTCTTATACGAGGCCGTAAACGGAAGTACACCCTTACACTATAATCGCTTTTCAGTCACCTGATGCGTTTCGCTCACAGGAGTTTGTGATTTCCTTACTTTTCGACGCGTCGCGACTCGCTGTAACCTCCGCGTCCGAGAACTATCGCTATATTGCCGATACAAGATAAGTAATCATTCAATTCAGATGATTGACGATAGTAGGGACGATTCCGAGATAATTTAGACATCAATCAGCCCTGAGAGACGCGTTACCTGCCACGATAGACACTCCTGACAACTTGAAAACTCTCTTCTCGACCTACAACGAGTATCATCAATAGAACGATGAATCAGGATAAGTATACCTGTCAATCGAGCCAATTGACTACTACAGAGATCATTCTGAGGCGATTCGGAGGTCAATCGATTCGAAAAGTCTCATCTCCGACCGCGAACGTTATACGTTCACACACATACTCGCACGACCTAGACCATTTGGGGGTCAATCGATCCCGAGAAACGCGTCACCGGCCCTTATGTCCACTGCTCAGAAGACCTCGAAACAAGTTAAACGTGATCCATCGCATATGAAGGGATGATCGAGATGAACAGAACCTAATTGAGCACGAAGCGCTAGCGAAGCCTCCATCGACATCCACTTCACTGACGATAAATACGTACGATTACGTTCCTAAGAACTGAGTGGAAGCTCTGAAGTGAACTTGACGATTACCTTTCCTCCGAACTGAGCGGAAGCTCCGAAGTGCATCTTCAACGCGTGAACATCCACGAACGAAGCTGCAAGCTCACTTACGGAGCATCAGCATAGCACGGAAGTGTACTTACGTAGAAAGACTACCGATGGGCAGAGTTCAAGACGCTGATAGTGGAGCTGCGGTTGCAGATAGAACTACAACTCCAAATGGGAAGTATAAACTCCGAAGGTTCTAAAGTGGCTAGCAGGAGAGGAAACTATCAGTACCAACTCTATTCAATTTCGTCGAACAAGTTAACGAAACCGTATCGCCAAACGAGCGAATACAGATATGTGCCCATAGGATGGCATACGAAGCGGATTTCTAGGAATACGATGGAGATTATTTGGTTTAATTGTAGTTGGGAATGTGAGGATCCACAGGGCTACTGGAGGATAGACCGTCTGAGCACTCTTCGGAGACCAGCGGATTCCGTATGTATATACAGTTTGAGGTTTAATTCATACTTGTCGTATCCCCAAGAGGGAATCAACGTTATTTGGTTGTCAGACAGTCCCAATCGGGTGAGACAAGTACGTGATTCGCTGAGGCTTATTCGTACAAAATGTGGCAGCCGGAGTGGACGCACTGTGTGAAGCTGGTATTGGGGTTGCCTTGGTACAAAGCCAGGAATCCTGACGTCGACTTGCAAATGCGGTCGACTTTTGGCTCTGCGAACCCCAGGGGGAGCGGAAGTGGTGGCAGTGGACCGGGCAGACCGACCAGAATGCCTCGGGAATGCACCAGGATCTATGGCTCGGGAGGAGACGTGTTCCGAAGGTGGCTGTACTCCGGATATTCAAATACTTGGAGCTACTGCCTTCGACGATCTATTGGCCAGGGGGAGGTCATCGATAGACATTCTTCCTAAGAGTGGGAGTTCGTACAGGGCTGCCTGGAGCGACCATGGAAAGCATCACCGACGGTGAGATAGGCACCAGGCGCTGGATGGGCGAGCAGGGAGCAGTGGCGGTAGTTGTGGCAGAAGAGTTACCGACAATGCGGAGGTTGAATGACTGCTACCTGCTCACCGAGTCACGAATGGAGTACCAGACGATGGGGGGTTTCCCATCGAGGATAACTCGTTAATGACAAGGTCTCCTGGATTTCCGCAACATCTACCACTCCATCTTTTGCACATACAATTGGCTAACACACATATGGAGCAGTTACGGGGTCATATGAACCCAGACGGACGTTAGAGATGATATGTACCTACGATTAGACGGAATACTGGAAAGTGAAGCCATGTCAAAACATGATAGATACACGCGGAAATGACGAAAAGGCACTCGGAACGCTGAATGCATTGATTATGCCACGGACACTTTACGAGCCACATACGGCTTACCGAATACTTTACTGCAAGGAATTACCTCCGAACAGACGATCGAAATGATGGTCCACGAAAAGACGATTCCCCAATAGACAGAGAAGCCGAGACTGCAAAGTCACCGTGGCACACAGAGGCATTCTCATTGGTGGTTATGATTGTACAAGCCTATTGCTCTACAATGATCTGGTATGGTGGCGCGGAGTGGTATTCCTGAAAAAGCGTGGAATAAGATCGCGTGCTCAAGAGCCTGATCCTGGATTTGGACTTAAGATCCCATGCCATTTGGACGGATTGATGAGTGGATATTTTCTTATGATGGATGTTATATCACCGGATGGATTACGGAAGAAGATATCAAGGACTATCTTCCTCGGGCTGGATGAGAAGAAGGTCGTGCAAAAGCCAATCTCAAGGTCAGTAATGATTACCTTTATGGGGCTTACAAAGCTACAGGAGAAGCCACGAAATGTGGACTGTATGAGTGCAAATTTGCACGTTCCGGAACGAATAGCTGGAGATGGATGGTCATGGCTGGAGATAGGTCAATTTATTTATATGGCGAGGTTACGTTTGGAACTCTTCCCTTCTTTAAGAAAGCTTTACTTTAGATGACAAGCCAAGAGACTAGCAATTAAGTGCAGATACACACATATAGAAATTTAGGACGTACCAACGAAATGATCGAATCGAGATCCCGGATACAATTCAGAGATATTTTACATATCGAATCATGATGGCAATTACAGGTATCAGGATCTACACGAGGATCGAGAAGAGGATAAGTATCAGAATTGGAGAGTCATTGACAGAGCTCCGATCACAAAGAGGGGGATAACATTACCAGGAATTCAGGAACGACCCATTGGCGGTCGACGTCTCAGGTAAGCTAGTCGATAACTCAATGGCCACAGCCAAAGGCACAGCCAAAGCCGAAACCGAAGACGAGAACCAATGGAGTGTGCTCGCTGGAGCTCTGACCTATGAGGGGAAGATATATATCCCTACGGACGATGCTCTCCGCGGCAAAGGGATAAGTCTCTTGTATGACAACCCCGGGTCCAGTCACTTTGGAGCTCTTAAAACTACTGAGTTAGTCTCTAGGGATTTCTATTGGCCTACGATAGTCGCGTACATAAGGAAGTACGTCAGCAGCTGAGAAGTACGTCAGCGACTGCGAAGTAAGTCAACAAGATCAAGTGCAAGTGCACCGAGAAGCCTGTGAGCGAACGAGCAGTCAATGGCTACGCTACTGGCCTTCATCACCGAATCTGAAGCACCACCGAATGCATCGAATGCACAATCAGCTGCAACCGACGATATCAATGGAATCAACTGCACCCCGTACTAGCGGCAGAGAGCCAGCCACATCAGCAGTCGGGAGGTCAAGCTGCGCAGAATGCGAAGCTACTGCAATCCTTAATGGACGTATGAGAAGGATACCGTGTTGGACCTTCAGAGTCGAGAGTGCAAACGCACCGAATTACATGGTAACTATGACCTTGTATGGAGTGCTTACGAATTAGATATATCAACGAACGAATATGCTTGCAATTGGCCTTTATCTCCGAGAGCACCAAACGAAGCCATGATAATAATCGATCGACGTCACCGTAGATAGTGGTGATTAATCGTATCAGGCTGTAATGGCGGTGCCAGGTGCACTTGGCTCCCAAGTGCACTTGGCACTCCCAGGCGCACTTGGCTCTCAAGCGCACTTG